>PVLD010002237.1:0-171823 GCA_004027595.1 Dinomys branickii
TATGATAATGGGTGTCTGTTTGTCAATATGTTTTTGTACTTTTATGTTTCTAAAATAAAAAAAAAAAAAAAAAATATTTGATCTAATAGTAAGAATGTTTCCAGAACTGATGGAAGAAACATTAAAAAGAGTTAGAAAATCTTATCAGCCACAAATAGGAAAAATACAATCACAGCCATGAAGGAACAATATGGGAAAACTTGTAAAGATCAAATTCAAAGCAGACAAGGAAGAAAAACAGAACTTGCAAATAGTTAAAAAGGCCAGGTCCTGACTCAGAACAGAAACAAGGAATGAACCCAAAGAACACACAGCTAGGTTCTGAGAGAAGATAAAACAGCTTACCTAGACTTCCATGCACCTAACAACATTGTCTTGGTTACTTTTCTCTCCTTGCTGAGACAAAATACCCAACACCCAAAATGAAGGAAGGAAAGGTTTATTTAACTTACAGTTTGTGGAGGTTTCAGTCCATACTTGGCTGATTCAGATGCAGAGTGGCACATGGCAGAGGGCAAACGTTCATGGCAGCAGAGCACAGCAAAAACAACCAGCAAAAGGGAGGAATGGCGGACAAGCAGCCTCTTTCCTTCCCTTACATTGTAAACAGCCTACCCCAACCCAGGGGGCATATAGCTTTCACACAATCTCCATGGCCTCCTCTTCCACAGGCTCAGGTTATGTACAAAGTAAGCACCCCAGCTTCCTGCTGAGTCACCCAACCAAACCTCTAGACTCCCCAAGTTGACACAATGTATCAACCATAATAACCATCAACTGAAAGCATGAGGGGGAATTGAAAGTATTATATGTAGACTAAAATCAAGAATTTATTTCCATTACACCTGTTATTTCCAACAGGATGTTCCTCAGAAGAGACAGGATTCCAGAAGGTACCTTGTAGACAAGAGAGTAATTTAAAAGCATAGAGATGTGGGTCAATGAAAGTACAGGGATACTACTTTCAAAGTAGGGATAATAATATCTTGTAAAGTTTAAATTTTATACAATTAAAAGCACTCAACAACAACACATATTTCAGGAACAAAATAGGAATAACACCCTGACACTTATTTCATCCTGAAAGTTATAAAAGTCCTCACCTAATTTATATGTTAATAAATCAATAATAATTTGTAGCATAATCACTATAAGTAAGAAAATAATTTATAACCAGCAAGGTGGAGAGAAAAAGAAAACAGCCTAGGCACATAATTGATTCAGTCCCCACTGATCATGTCTGAAATATTTTTCTTTTCACTCAGAAGAAATACTGCTCTTTAAGGTGCACTTCCTGCCTCTCTTTCCACCCTTGTGTCTCATTCTCTTTTAAAGCAAATGCTTTGGAAAATCTTCCAGATTTGCTCATTATTTTTTCTAGCTATACCCAAACATCCCTTTGGTTGCTGTCATAAAATTTTCGATAAAACTTGAAGTTACTCTATGTTTTCTTTTTCAGAGGGTGAGTGAATAAAGCTTATTCTTGATGACATTAGCCTTTCCAAGAGGTGCAAGCACAGATATCAGAAGCAATGACTCCTTAGGTATTACCATGCAGGCAATCAAGGGGGTTGTGTTCTGCCATGGATAATTATGCTTTCTATCAGTGCAAACATTCATATGTAAATATTTTAAAAGTCTTACCAGTTAGCTTTTATAGTGTCAAAGAGTGGAATAAAAGTTTTAGTCTACATTAAAATTTGAAAGTCATATTCTTTATTTTAAATGAACAGATGCTGTTTCCTTTTAGATACAGTTATGTAGTGATTTTCTATCTTCTATTCTAAATCAAATTCTCGGTCTTCAAATATATGTTCATAATCTAAAATTATATTCTAATGTTCTCAACACAAATAAATGACAAACACTAGCAGTGATGGATATTTCCTACCGTGATTTGAACATTTCATATTGTATACATACATGGAAATGTCACATTGAACCCTGGAAACATGTTCAATTATGTGTCAATTAAAAAGTAAACATAAAGTTAAATCCTTACAAAGAGGAAGACTTCACTCTTTCATACTTTTGCAAAATCTACACCACATATTTTAGACAACATTGTGCGCATAAATGTCCCAAGGATTAGCTTTGGCACAGGGCTCTATTTCTCTTACAATAATGTTTAGAACGATGCTCTCCACACAATGCTTACAGCTGTTTGCCCCTTCCTTTAGCACTCTGTGCAACCTGCCTGAGCATGGTAACAAGTGATGCTACTATGTGTGAGAATAGGTGTACTTCTGGGCCCTCTTGCAGTTTCACCTTTTATTAGCAAAAATTACTACTTTATAGTGGCTTAGTATGATTGGGAGTGTTAGTCAACTTCAACAATGAGGGCATAATTTTTATGTAAGTGTTTAACAAAACTTGTGTTATCTTGGAAAAGTACAAAAGGTAGTGATTTAAACTGCAGGCACGGGGGCTGGGGATTTAGCTCAGCAACACGGTGCCTGCTTGGCAAGTGCAAGGCTGTGAGTTCTATTCCTGGCACCAAAAAATAAAATAAACAAACCTGGAGACCTTTCAAAAGAACTTTGTTACTTTTCACTAATCTGGGAAGATATACACTACAGTTGAATTCAGTATACAAAATCTTAATGTGAAAAAAATTAATAAGCAATTCATATTACTCTGAAAATTTAGAAGATAGTTACCAACAAGAAAATGAAATGTAACAATGGTTATTATGTTGCATAGCATTATCTGCAATATACTTGCTCGGATTACCAGAAATAGACATGCTAAACTGACCATTGTTAATTTCATATCATATTGTTTTGGAATTCTGTATCATATTTATTATTTTTCCCTTTCAAATATAAAATTCAAAAAAAGAAAAGAAAATGTAAGCCCTCCAATTATGTGAGTCTTAATTAATTTTTAAACATAGGCTGTCACATCTATGAAGTAATTTCTAAAAACAATGATCATAGAAAAGCAATCCAAAAAGGAATTCTGTGACTTAGTCTGTAAAAGCTTTCTATACCTTAGTAGAAAAATTCTATTATTCTATATATTTGTTTTTCATATTCCATTCTGCAGTTGTATCTTCAAAGGAACATTGTTTCATTCTGTTATTCGTAATGGCAGAGTCTGACACAAAATCAGTGTTCAATAAAAGGGGAGGAGCCATTATTTTAATTCTCTGAAAAGCAACTTAAAAACCCTGAAGGTTCCGAGAGCCGATGATCTGATGTACCACTTTGGTGCTATATTACTGCTTTACGTTCTGCTTTCCTAAATCAATTTCCATCCTTTCTCATTATAATAAATCTTTTTTGTGCTTTGCTGCGCTTTCCTCATTTAATTCTTAGTTGTTCTATTTTATTTTATTCTGACCACAGAGTGTTCTGAATCACCCCCCTCACTTCCATCTCTTTCTTTCCCTACAAATCATAATTTTGATCTTTGGTCATAATTCATATCACACTAATTACCATAGCCATCTCATTTAACATCTTTATTAGGGCTGGGGATATAGCTCAGTGGAATAAGCGCTTGCCTAGCAAGCGCAGGGTCCTGAGTTCGATCCCCAGTACCGCAAAAAAAAAAAAAAAAAAAAAATCTTTATTTTTCTATTCATTGAGGTCTTGTCACATTTATGTGTGCTCGAGTAGCAATAAATCACTTTGGTATTCTTGTTCATTTTATGACTCTCACCAGATTGGAGCTCCTTATACTCCTTCTTATATTTGTTTCTTTCTGAAGTGTATATACCGATTATTTTCTTCATGAGACAGTGGAGTGCTATTATTGTGAGTTTCACATTAAAAGTAGGTTACTTGTTAATTATTTGACATTTCTTATTTCTGTTCCTCAAAATACTTTGAAACATTATTTTTCAATCATTTTATGGTTCAAGGCATCTGTCTTGGTTACTTTTTTCTCGTTGCTGAGACAAAATACCCAACACCCAAAATGAAGGAAGGAAAGGTTTATTTAGCTTACAGTTCGTGGAGCTTTCAGTCCATACTCAGCTGGCTGTGAGGCAGAGTGGCACATGGCAGAGGGCTACAGTTCATGGCGGCGGTACTCAGCAAAGCAACAAGTGCAAGAAGGGAGGAATGGCAGGAGGAAATGGTGGGAGGAATGGCAGCCAGCAGCCTCTTTCTCTCCCTTACATATACAAACTATCCGCCCTAGGGCGGGTATAGCTCTCACACCCAAAATCCCAGCACTGGATCATGGATTAATCATAAACTTTAAAAGCCGCCCCATAACTGCATGAGGATTTGGGGGGACATGACGATAAAAACCATAACAGGTTCTGAATAAAGCATATTTATATTTATTTAATAAAAATAATCTTACATATGTATAGGGTTCATTGTGATGTTTTCACACATACATACATTTGTAACGATCAAATCAAGGTAACTGACATCTGTCACCTCCAATATTTATCACTTCTTTGTGATGAAAATGTTCAAAACTCTCCCTTCTAACTCTTTTAAAATATGCATTCTTTTCAGTATCATCACCCTAGGGTGCAACAGAAAATCAGAACTTATTCTTCTTATCTAAATCCAACATAACGCCCACTGTCCAGCCCGTTATCCCTTCTCCCAAACTGACAACCGCCACTTTGCTCTCTCTTTGTGGGAGCAATTTCTTTAAATTCCATGTACAAAATGTATTCCAGTGGATCCACTGATGCCAAGGTTTGGATTGTAAATTGTTCATGGGAACAAAACAGAACTAAACCCTTTATGTATTAAATCTCTCCTTCACTTTTCAATGTGGCTAATTTCCATCCCATTTTTTATGTGTTTGAGAGTCTACTCAGTGATTTTTGAAGTTGTTTTTTGTTTTTGCTTTGTTTTGTTTTGTTTTGTACAAGAGACTGATCACTGAGCTACATTCTCAGGTCTTTTGTGCTTTTGTTTTTCTTTAGGAAAGATCTTGCTAAAAAGCCTGTGGTGGGCTCAACTTGAGAACCTTCTGCACCAGCGTCCCAAAGTGCTGGGATTACAGGCGTGCATCACCAGATGCGGTTCTGCCTACAGCACTGTACTCCTCCCAGGCCCGGATCCTGAATAAGGCAAAGAATGTGACTCCAATGATAGCTATTCTAATTACTTATATGAAAAATAAAACCCATGACTTTGGCAATTGCATCCATTTTTTCCTGATATATTGCGTCATTTTAGTATGGCCTTAAACCTAGCTATATTCTGTGTTATCATACTTGCAACTTAACTTTCTGTTTTCCCTTGCAGATCAGTTTTTTACTCCAGTAACATATTGGAAGTTCTGGCAGGGTAGGTGCCTTATTCTTATTTTCACTGGATTGGTGAAAATCCTGTTTGAAACATTGTTCACCTGGCTCTTTCCAGTCTTGGGCTGTAAATTCCCCCAAATTACAGAACACTCCTTTTCTGTGTGTTACTTCTTACTTTACTTACACTTAAGTGTTTTCCCTAAACCATTGATTTTCTTTGTATTAGTTTTGTATTTTGTCAGTAGTGTATGATAATAACACGACATTCATTTCTACTCTGACTTCTTTTCTTTGCCATGATACAATTTATGTTAATAATTTATGAGTGTTCTGCTCACCATGAGCTTCAAGCTAGACTGAAAACACTCCTCAGAATGTGTCTGTCTTAACTAGAATTAGTAAAACTGGTTACATCTTTCTAGACAGTCAGTTATGCTCAAAAGTTTGAGAAAAAATTGAGTCTTTCACATAAAATGTTCATACTATCAAATATAAATTTTTAAAAGGCAAAAAGATGAGGTGTGGAAGAAATTTCATGGTGACATTCATGTATTTTGGTCAAAGTTCAACAAATAAATGAAAGCCTTTAGCCGTTTTTCTCTATCATCATTGACAGATACTACTATGAAGTACTGATACCAAAAGTCCCCAAATAATGCTATAAATTAAGCATTCTTATTACTTTTGAGCAAAAAATGATTCCTATGTTCCAGTATATCACTTTTCTGTTTGAAAGAACATTAAAATAATCTCAAATTATAGAAATTTTGACAAGTGAATAATTCACAATTCAAAGTTCTTTAATAGAAAAATGATAGTAATTTTTCATCCATTCCTTTATTTAGTGAATTTGCTTGTTCAGTAAAGATGGATCCTCACATGGGTAGATGAAAGGAAACAAGGATATGGACTCTGTGGAGACAGGAAGGGAATCTAGGGAGAGAGAAACCCGCAGGGAAATGAGGGGAGAAGTTAAAAGATGTGATCTGTACATGGACCAATTTCACACTAAGTACTACAAACATACACTGATGAAAATGGAAAAGATCTCACAACATGCAAAAGACAGATACTACCTCTATTAGAGAATACTCAAATGTTAGAAATAGAACAAATAAGCTAGACATGGTAACACGTGCCTGAATCCCAGCAGTCTGGGAGGCAGAAGCAGGAGAACTTCAAGTTCGAACCTTACCTTGTCACAACTTAGTGATGCAGGGTGATCCTTTCTCAATTTAAAAGTGTTATGGATGTAACTCAGGGTATAGGCGATGGGCTCAATCCCTGGTACCATAAAAAAAGACCAACAAGAAATTTTCAGGTAAAATAAATTAAGATATATGTGTGTAATATATGTGTATATGTTATTATATATGTACTCCACCTTATATAATTACAGAGAGAGAGAGAGAGAATAAACCAACTTTTCAATATTGTATAAAACATTAGAAAATAATTAGTCCTGGACTTTTGATTTAAATGGAAAGTAATGCTGGCTGAAAAGTTTATTGATAATATGGTTGTCACTCTTGTTAAAAAGTACTTATATTTTATCATATGTATATTACTATTTACACAACAAACTAAACACATTAACATAAACACATTGAAATGTTAGGTCTGCTCCATTTATGTTGATGGAACTTGGTGACTTTTATTTTGTTCTATAAGGTTTTCCCAATTTTTCCTGGAGAAATATATAATCTGTGATCAGTGACAATTCATCTCAGTAAGTATGCAAAGCTTTACGCTCTGTTGTACACTCTTAGAACAGTAACCAGGTCCTTTTGGTCTGTGAGCTACAGAATGGAAGCTGAACCCCCACAGTGAAGAGCCTCTTTCTATGTCATCATAACTGGACAGTACTATCAGGCTGTCTTCACCAATGTTACTATTCCATTGTCTTTGTCAACCTCAGTTTCTTATTCCAGGAAAGTCTTACAAAAGTTTCGAGTAATTTTGTGTTCATTTAAAAGCTTCCTGTAAAAACCATTTAAATACATTAGACCAACTTTTCCATAGATAGCATCATATGACTATTCATTCCTGAGACGTTTAGTAAACCCTCACCCCAAGCCCTCCCATTACTGCCTTCACCGTGTGAATTATTATATCGCAGTTCTTTTGTAATTCTAGGTTTCAGTTCCCCTTCTACCACTGTACTAAAAACCTCTCCATAAAACATATTCTGAAATCTCACGAAGTCTACGGCTATACCACCCTGGACGTGCCTGATCTCATCTGAAATCTCACAAAATCCTTACTTTACCGTCTCTTTTCCAAGAGGGTAGAAATAAATCATCCAAGAATGGTTTTGCACGTGTCAGGTAAGAGTAATCCTGACTTTGTCTTATCACCAGACTCCTTTTAAAGTTCTTTTAAGAGGACAACAAAAAAATAACAAAATAGCAACAGCATGGACAAAAACCAAACAAAGCAAAAACAATAAAAATGATACAGGGTTTCAGAAAAATATGATAGGAATTAACAGTGGTTTTTATATTACATATTGTCTGTTTTTTATTATTTTTATTCTCTTTTATGGTTTGATCAATCTTGCATTCTTACATCTGGTAATTAAAGGTTTTTTTATACAATCGACATTGACCCAAATATTAGTAACACAGTGCCTTCCACCTAATAGATACTCAACAAGTCTGCATACGTTGGCTCCGTATGGCCTCAAGTTCTGGATTTGTGGATTCAACCAATGACAGAAAAATAGTTACATTGTTGCTGACTTACCCTATGTACTTAGGCTTACCATGGTTGGGCCCTTACTGAGCATGCGGATATTTTTCTGTGTCATTACTCACTACACAATACAATATAAAAACCAGTTACATAGCATGCACATTGTATTAAATTTAAAAAGCAATCTAGGAGTGATTTTAAATCTACTAGGAATGTATGTTGCTATATCCACATATTAAGCCACCCCATTTAAGGGAGCTGAGCATCAGGGGTGTCGTGTATCTGCAAGGGATCCTAGAACTAATCCCTAAAGATGTATTAGATCAATAATGGAATTCAAGGAAGTTACTAAAAAATGAAATGGATACATGGTTTGGTCCATCAGCTTACCTTCCTTTTATAACTTGCCTTCTATTTTAATTTACCTAAAAATAACACTATTAATTTCCAAGTTGTATTTGTAATCGCAGATTACTAGGTGAGCATACTAGTTGATGTTCCCCAGAAAAGCACAATCAATGCAACATATGTACTATTACTGGAGGGGACTTATTTTGCTGATAGATATGACCCAAGGGCAGATAACCTCCCAGTGGTGGCCTGTAGGCTAATGAACCCCCAAAGCAGTAGCTTCTCCTATCAGGAGACTAGAGGCCATAGAATGAGAGAGGTCAGTGATGCAGCTGTGGCTGAGGCTAAAGACCCGGAGGTTCCCCAAGGGGCTGTTGGTGTAATTCTGCTTTCAAACACTAAAGAATCAGGAATCTGGTATCTGTGGATGGCAGCCTCAACGGCAGCAGGGCCACCACCACGGCAACCAGCAAACCTCTATACAGTTCAGAGAGAGCTGAGAACTTCCCATGTGCCCTATGCTGTGTTTTATCTGGGCTGCCAGCCTACTGGACGACGCTCCCCACATGCGGTTTCCCCTCAGCCTGCCGTAATTCACAGGCCCACAGGCCACCTCTGCAATAACCTTTCCAGGCCCCCCCTGAAGTGGCTATATTGTTTTTCCTATGCATCACTCAGTATAATCAAATTGAAAGCTAAGACTATCTCTCACAGAGGCCCGCTGGACCTATGCATTTCCTGTGACTTGTTTAACATAAATTTATTTGCATAAGTTGAAATAAAAATAATAATTAATGCTTATTAAGTGCTTAGTCTCACAGGCTAGTGTGATTCCATCTAATCTTCACAGTAATCCTATAAGACTCTGTTATGAGTCTTACCTCACAGAGGAGAAGATTTAAGCTTAATGTAACTTGCCTTGAAAAACACAAAAACAATAAACAAAACAAAATGGAGAGTGAACAGTACTAAGTTTGTAATTTATGTTGTCTGGCCCTGCGCTAGACAGAATAATGTCCCTCCAGGTGTGCATCCTTTAATCATCCTCAGGTAAGTGCAGATGTCAATTTGTAGGTCCAAAGGGACTTTGCAGGTATGAGTAAGTTAATTATCTTGATATGAGAAGATGATTTTGGATTATCCAGGAAGACTCAATATAATCACAGATGTCCTTATGGAGCCAGAGAGAGGCAAAGATGAGGGTCAGAAAAGGGGATGTGAAGATGGGCTCAGAGGTCAGAATGATAACACTGGTAATGCAGGAAGACACCATGGTGAGGAACGCAGGAAGTGGGCCAGGAGGCAGGAGGTAAGGCAGAGACATGCTGTCTCCTGGAGCTCCGGGAGGAACGTGGCCACACCTGCACCTCCGCCTTGGATTTTGGACACAGTATAAATTTGGGTTGTTTTATCATTAAGTTTGTGGTCATGACAGTTGCAGAAATGGGAAACTAAGGAGGGATTCAATTGTCTCTTCAGACAACAGTTATCTTCTGAGAACGTGGGGGATGTGCATTAAGCAAGAGGGATGACCCAAAGCACCTTTTAGCCAGATGAAACACTAACACTGCTTGTACCTGAAGAATAACCCTTGCCTTAATATGTAAAGATGTGTTGTCCTTGGACCTGTATAAGTGACCTCATCTGTAACCATCAGGACAAAATTTTGAAGATTATCTCTTCAGATAGAAAATTTTGAATATTAGATTTTTCTGTTGTTGTTGTCTTTGTGAGACAGGGTCTTGCTGTGCAGTTCAGGCTGTCTTAAGCTCACTTTGTAGCCCAGGATGGTCTCGAACTTGTAACCATCCTCCTGCCTTAGCCTGCTGAGTGCTGGGATTACAGGCATGTGCCATCCCACCCGGCTTGAATATTAGATTATTAAATTGACTTGAAATATTGCCAAATGTATTCAAGCCAAAGTTATGTCTTGATCATGCAGATTGGTATTAATTTTTAAAAAAGGGAGGAAGTAGTTTACTATAACAATATTGATCCACTGACACGGGCTTATAATTCCAGCATTTTGGGAGATTGAGGTGAGAAGACTGCAAGCTGGGGCCCAGCCTGAAAAACTTAGTAGCAGCAAAATCCTATCGCAAAAAGAAAAAAGAAAGGCTGGGGATATAGGTCATTTTGAAGGCCCTGGGCTTAATCACCCACCAAAAATGTTTTAAAATTTTATTCCTGTAATTTTGACCTTTTTCTCATGACAAGAGATATACTTCCCAAATCTGTGGTAAATTCTGTGAAGTAAATCCAGAGTTTCTAAATTGAGCTGAAAAAGAAATTCACTCTGACGTATATGTTCTAGTGTGTTTGTTTAGAATGTAAGCTTATTGCTTTATAAACACAGACCATACATAAACAGCACTTATTGTGAGCCTGCCTGTGGCATAGAGATGTTTCCTAGTTAAACATTTAAGGATATATTTCGGAATGTGCTGAGAAAAAAATGCTTGCTTCAGAGTGTCCTTAGATGAATTATTCCCTGTCTTCCTATGATCTTTGACTATATTAGATATTAACTTAGTAAATTCTTCTAACCATTTCATTGGGTAATATCCTTTAGTACAATAATACAAAAACATTGTGCTTTCCAACTTTTTGGCCACTTTATATTCCTTCTATAAAACAGTGTTGAATGATGTTGTTAAGGCTGGCGCTGCTCCTGAAATGTCTGCTTTCCACTGTGCTTTATTCTGTTCCACCACTAACTAGTGTCATTTGCTTCCAATTTGAGTCAGATTCTCCCATCCCCCACAGAGTTTTGTTCTTAACTGTCCAATTACTTTGGAAATAATAATACGTGATTATTACCAGCTTAATTTTTATTTCAATCTCCGTTATGAGTTACTCTCTTTTATTTAGTTGGCGATCACTTGAAGACTTATTAGTTAATAGCTGGAATCACTTTGCATTCATTATTATTTTAGATTTTAGACATTTGTTTGACATTGTTGAATTTAATCCAATTTCAGCAACATTTATCGAAAACCTATTCAGAAGAAAACACTGCTAACTTGTACAGCAGTTGTAAAAGGATGAGAAAATAACTTTGCCCTGATGAAGAAAAAAACCTTGTACTTAAATGACTTTTTAAAATGGCTGGAAAGATTGCTTCTGGAATTCACACAAATGACAAAAGTATAGCAGATAACTTTCTTGAATCCCTTGGTCAGTTTCGCTAAAATAAGATCTCTTGGCCCTTTATCTCTGGGTGACTATGAGGTTTAAATGGCTTCATTTCTTTGTGGAATATGAGAGGCTAAGTAAAGAAAATATTTTAGTTCCTTCTATAACATAGTTTTTCTTCATATATGTCACTAAATTTTTATAACCATTCATTTCCCTTTACATTCTAAGAAGTCATAGCTATATTACATTGTAAGTATCTTTATGATGATGTGGTTTTGAATTAGATACTTCTCTATGTGAGTATTGGAAATATTAGAATTTCTTAAATAAGAAAAAAAGTTCTAAGAATCTGGGCTCATTCAATATCAGTCTTAGTCAACTGGCTAAATAGGGACACTTTTTCAGGTTAATATAATTTTGTATTTTCATATGGTTCATGTTAATATTACTGCCTTTGCTTTTGGAATGGTATTCACACATTCTAACACTATGTGGCTCTATATAAATGTGGTTTTAAATAAGAAAATCTTTCCATTTGTTTAAACATTTCTAGTCCTAATTGGCTTTTTTACCACTTATTTTTTTCTTCAAGAGTTCTAAGTAGGGAAACCCGAATGAAAGCTGCTCATCTTACCACTTAAATCTTTCTTATTCAGTTGTTGCTAGTAGAAAAGCTCATACTATATCAAAGAGCTTATACTGGATTATTGTCCTGCCACTGAAAACAACCCATGTTTAATATTCTTATCTAGTGAGTGTCTATGCATGTGCATACGTACATTAAACAGAGCATCAAGGTAAGAAAAATCTCACTACTTTTAGAAAATTTGGGAGACTTCCGGTAAGATGGCGACTGGGTAAGCAGCAGAGAAAGATCCCCCTGGAGGATCGCCAAAGAGACACTGAAATACAGCAATAGAAGAAAGACAAGAAGGAGAGAAATGGGAGCCTTGGTGCCCCAGATCCAGGAAAGATCTAAAAGGGGAATTGAAACCATCAAAAGGAGCAAACAAGACCTCTCCAGGAGAAAAAGCTCTGCGAACCGCCATGGCTCAGTCAGAGGAAGAGAAAGCGGAAAAGGAAGGAGTCACCGCTCCACACAAACCCCAAGCCCGCCCCCTCATTCCGGCACTCACAGCATCAGCCTCAGAGTCCCTCGCTTATGGAAACATTCCAAATCGGCCAGAGGTAAGCAAATTCCTGAGCAGAGGGGCAGAGCATGCGGCAACAGTGCGGCCCCAGCCTCCTCCACCAGCCGCTGGAGCCGCGTCACACTGAGACCTGCCCTGGCCCCACCCCTCCCCGCTCACCTCCCCCGCAGCGACTGCCCTATCCTCACCCTCCACTCAGTCCCTCAGTGCATCCATCTGCCCAGCGGCCCCATGCCCCTCCCACTTCGGACTTGAGTCTGCACCGCACTCGCCACTGCTGCCTGGATCTGGGGCCACACGCCATACAACCAGCTTCAAGTAATGAGCACCACAGCCCCTGGGCACGGTGGTCCTACCGCCGCCTCCGGGAGCGCACTCCCTTGGCTGCCGCCCCCAGTGCCCACCCTCCGAGCTTTCCAGTGCACGAACCAGAGGAGGAGCAGCAGCTGCAGATCAGTGAGAGCAGCCAGTTCAGCAATGGACTGGAGGACCGAGTCTTGCTAGAAAGCAGCACCAGGCTGAAGCCTCACGAAGCCCAGAACTAGAGAAAGACGGCGCTGGGGCGTCCTGGGTCTCCGTTACCATCACACTGGCCCTTGCCGTGGCCAGAGGTGAGCAAAGTCCTGAGTGCTGGTCCAGAACGGGAGAGGAGAAAGCGCAGCCCGGAAAGGAAGCAGTGGCGGTCAGAAGGAATGTTTGAATCCAGTGTGAGGATGAGAGGATACAAAGGCCAATGAAGCAGATTCCCCACTCCATGGAAATCTCTCTGTTCAGGGTTCTGAAGCAGGCTGGAGTCACGACAACCAGTGAGCAGCCCACCACACCCAGCTCTATGCCTGCCCCCAAGGATATGGCCTCAGACCTCTCCACTGTGTGAGCAAATACCAGCAAAGAGTAGCAGAAAGCAATGGAAGTGACTTAAGGACCACAGTAATTCTCAGGGTTCCAGTCAAAAAACAAAAGGGAGCTGGAGCACACCAGAAAGAGTGAGCTGCAGACGGAGGTGGGCTACACGGCCCCATGCCCTTCTCACTCCAACACCAAGCAGGAAGCGTGAGCTGAGTTACTGGGATTCAGCTTCCACCCTGAACTCCCTCTGTGAGCACTGTGAGTCCTGGTGGCCCGAGCAGGCACCATGTGATCCTGACAACAAGAGGCTGAGTCAGTGGGCTTCAGGACTCGCCCTAAACTACTAATATGAGCACCAAGAGAGATTCCACACTGCTTGTATATGTGAAAAATGTATGAACCCATAGCTACATGAAAAGCAGCAGTCCTGGAGCCTGAGAGACAACAACATACTCTACACAGAAGACCTGAGAAAATCCTCCAATTATTTCTGAGAACTAATAACTCAACTTAGTACACACCATGGTCTACCACTGTGAGCACAGCTGGAGGAGACCTCACACCACTTGTGCCCAGCATCATAAGTGCACCCATTGCCCAACAAGATTGAGTGGTGGGATGAGGTG
This sequence comes from Dinomys branickii, assembly GCA_004027595.1. Taxonomy (NCBI): domain Eukaryota; kingdom Metazoa; phylum Chordata; class Mammalia; order Rodentia; family Dinomyidae; genus Dinomys; species Dinomys branickii. Next base: position 14,037 of record PVLD010002237.1, read on the forward strand.
AGCACATGGAACTAGGGTGTAGACCCGCCTCTCTAGCTGGGAGGGGTTAGTCTCCAAAGATACTAATGGCCTAGAGGGGATACCAGGCACTTTGGCAGGGAGCTTGGAGGCCTGAGGGGGAAGGGCCTCCCTTTGGGTTGCATGAGAGCCCGGAGGACCTACACTGAGCCTCCCACAGAACAGTGTTGGTACAGAGTCCAGGAATCCGCAGGGGTGACTCCATGGACTTGGATTGGCCAGGGAAAGCCCACCCCACGGAGCATGTCCAGCACTCCAACCAGACCCCAGGGTGTACCAGGCGCTCTGCCCTGCCCATGGAGCTACACCCAGCCCCGAGGCATGCCAGACACTCCAACCTGGCCCCTGAACCCCACCTGGCCCCTGGGGTGTGTCCAGCACTCCACCCTGCACACGGGGTGTGCCAGGTCCTCCACCCCCCTGTGGGGTGTGCCAGGCACTGCACCCAGCCCCTAGGTGCGCCAAGCACTCCTCCCCACCCCCGGAACTCAACTCGGCCCCCAAGGCATGCCAGAAGCTCCACCCTGCCCCTGGAGCTCCGCCTGGCCCCCAGGTTGTGCCAGGTGCTCCACTCCACCCCCAGGATGTGCCAGGCACTCTGCCCTGCACCCAGGGTATGCCAGGCACTCGGACCCACCCCTGCAGCCCCACTCAGCCCCCCAGGGAGTGCCAGGCCTGCATCCCACCCTAGAACTCTGCCTAGCCCCTGGGGAGTGCCATGAGTTCCACCTCACCCCCGGAGCTCCACCTTGCCCCTGTGGCATGCCATGCACTTTGCCTGCCCCCCAGAAAGGCCCTGAAGACTCACCTGAGCCTACAGATGTGACGCACTGACAGAGTCTTGAGGTTCGCTGTGTAACCCCGCCTACCCGACTGGACATTCAGCAGCTGTGAGGGCTTGCCAAAGGGTGCTTCTCCACCTCCTGCCATAGTAATTTGTGTACACCCACGTATTATACAGCATATTTAGAAGCAGCCAAGTCTCTCCCAAAAGTAAGAGCATGAGGGAGTAAATAAACCAAAAGTGCAGTTATTACCAGTGGGAAGACAGGGTGGTAGAACAATGGAGGTGAAGCAGAGAAAATTGATTAATTGAATGAGCCATCATCTATATAACTGAGTAATAAAGACGAAGATATCATTATGTAATACAACATCCAGTGGTCACCCCGTACTATTTTCTCCGTAATGTAGTATTTCCTTTATTGTTTTTGTGTTAACAAATGCAAAGACAACACTATGTAATGCAGCATCCAGCGATGGCTCCCTGCTGTCTCCTCTGTAATTCAGTATTTCCTTTATTGATTTTGTTATAACAAATACGAAGAGAAGATTATGTTGTACAGCATCCAGTGCCAATTCCCTACTATCTTCTCTATATCTTGGTATTTTCTATATTGTTTCTGTGTTATTCTGGGTTGTTTTGTCTTTAAAATAAAATTTAAAAATTAAAAATTAAAAAAAAGAAAATTTGTATTAATCTGACCCATAAATGCAAAAATTTACCTGTCTATTCTTACAACTTCATGGCTACCACCTCCTTTATAACTAGACCAAAGAAAACTGCATGAGCAGTAAATAAACAAACTATTAATTTTAATGTTATTGAACAATAGCCAAAATGTGGAAGAAAGGTACTAATGTTATTAGATTTTTATTAGCACTTATTCAGGTACCTTAAAATACTTTTAAAAACTATTCAATTCTTTTAAATATTGGAACTACATCAAAAGGATTGAAATCAGACCAAAAAGTGCTGGTGCCTTTGTCACCTTCTCCTCAGCATCCTTTGTTTCCAAGAAGGAGAACGGACAAGCAGCTGCAGAAACTCACCTTCAGCTTCAGCTCAGATAATGAACTGACATCATTCTTCCTTTCCTTTTTCTCTCTATTTGTGTGAAGAAAAAGATTAATTTCATTCATCAAAAGTCACAATTTCTGCTGTTTCTATTTTAAATGATGATCTTACGAGTCATTCAAAAGGCAACTGTCAATAAATATTAACTGAACACATATTAAAGGGTAGACACACTGCCACTTACCATCAATGTGGTCTAGGTCACAACAGCTGTGGAAGTACTTGCCTGTGTAAGAGTTGGGGCTCAAGAAGCCAAGAAATGCAACAATGCTTTTGAAATATCCACTTAATCTGCTATTATACTTGGATTGAACAGTATCTGATGATACCTTGAGAAACAGAATTTGAACCATGTTCTTATTGGAGGAGAAATGAGTGACAAGCCTGACTGACTATCAGAGTCCCAGCAGACGACAAACTACATTAATGAAGAAATCGAGAGAGAGAGAGAGAGAGAGAGAGAGAGAGAGAGAGAGAGAGAGAGACCCTTGATACTCAAATTCTTGAAAAATATCCCTTTGTAAGGTTGCCTGCCAAAGTCTTCATCTTCTGTCCTCCATAGCAGATTTTAAGCTTTAAGGATTGAATTTTTATGTGCCATTCATATCTTTTCAAATATTTCTCTTCTTTCAGTTCATTGAAGCTATTCTTTCATCTCCCTTGGTCTTATAGTTGATTTATCGTACTGGTTCATCTTTCTCTCACCTGAACCCATTGTCTAGTTTTATAGTCACTAAGTTATGTACACTCTGAAGTCTCTAGCTGCTGATTTACCTAGGAAAAACTCAAACACTATGAAATCCAAATTTCTGCCCACTCAACACTTTTAATAAGAGAGAAGTACAAATTTTTTTAGATGTAGATGAATATGCTGGCTGTGTCATCTTCATTGATGGTGAATAACTTCCCATGACTGTAGCAAATCCACATAGTACAGCATTCCTTTATTTGTCTACATTTACATCATTGCACTTTCTGAATATCTCTTCTCCACTGTCCATTCCCTTAGGACTGGTTTTATTCTGAAAAGAAAGTTCACATATTTTTGTGATGGAGACCACTATCAAGCAGCTCTGAGCAGGATTCCAAGTTAACCAACTGGCTTTCATGTTTACTTATGAGATGTCCGAGTCCTAGGCCTCTTGCATGGAGATGGGCAGTGGCTCATAAGTGAACCTCTGTGAGTCACTGGTCCCGGCTGAGGCCTACAGTGGCCTGTGGTGGCATGGGTGCCTCAAAGGATAGGACAAGGCTACAGCTAAGGATGCCTGGCTCCAACCCCAATTAACTAGACAAAGACTGTAGCCATAGTTATCTCACTCCTGCCCTGAAGGTCCTCCTGGAGATAACATAGTTCTCTTGAGTTAACAGAGTGTCTTACTTGGAGAAGTCTGACTCCCAAGGTACTCCTCAGATTCCTGTGCTTTCTTCATGCCATCCCCCTTGCTTGAAAACCAATAAATGATGTCCACCCACAGAAGTTCTTTGTCTCATTGCAAGAATCTAAAACTTTGAAGGATTTTGACCCTCCTGGAGCCCTCACATCACACTACTTGTCTCTTTTTGAAGCCTCTACCCATCCACTCGTTTGGGAGACTGTGGGCCTAATCAGTCCAGGGTAACTGAGTGATGACTTGAACCCCATACTGCTATACCATTCTCTAGTAAGAAGACGACTCTACTTATCACAAAACTTGCATCGGTAAAATTTCAATACAAAGGAAAATGCTGATCTCAACTTACCCTTCAATAGACTTTGAAGCAGTTGTCCATATAAATGTTTTATGTGCTGTCTTTGAACCCACTACAATTAAGAATTTCCTTCATCACTCACAAAAAAATCCATCTGTCAACAAGATTATCAATTAGTTTGTTTAGGGTTGTTCACAAAGGACATAATGGGGCAGGACCTGGAAATTGGTAGTTTACTTGAGGGTAAAGCAAAGTAAAATTGGGGAAGTAAAAAAAATAATAATAAAATTGGAAGACAAAAATATGCACAAAAAATCGTATTAATCAGGATTCCCTGAGGGGAAAATTGCATCCCCTAGGAAGTTCTGAAAAGCTGTGCCGCACATGCCTGGGGAAGGTCAGTGGCTGGATACAATCTGCACTTGAGACATGGGGTAAGCTCTGGAAGCACCAGGAGATACAGCATGGGACATCCTTGGTGCCTTCTCAGTGTGTCACTATTACTTCTGCCTTATGAGCTGCTTCTGCTCAGTCTCTTTTGCTGTATTTCCTTCTTTAAAAATTGGAGGGGAAGGGCCCCATTGTTACACTTCTGTTCTCTCTTCTATGTTTTTGCATTCCTTAATCTTACCCAACTTCAAGTCTTTATGTATAATCAAACTTTTCTCAACTCCAAATGTGTAAGTACAGTATCTACTCAGTATGACATCCACATTCTGTTTCTAAACAAACATCGCCCAAATATCCCACAGAATGCCTTCAGCACTCAATTTCTCCATCTTTCTCATTTCTGCATGTGAATATTTCATTTTCTGAGTTGCCCAGACCTGTTATATTCTCACCCATGACATATGCCTGGCTCACATTGCTTCATTTGAAACTTCAGAAATAACATGATGAAAACTGGCAAAAGATTCAGTTCTAAGAAAGGCACTTAGGTAGCATATTTGTGGCCAGGGAAGATCTTGTTGCCTTTAGTGACGGGTAATACTTTAAAACTCATATGAGGTTGAAGTGCTTTATAAATGGTGTAACCCTTATAATTTCTGCCATATACTCACTCAAACCTTTTAGTCTTAAATTAGTTATGTCAGAACAACTGCACTACTAGTCACATTCCCACCGCTGGACCAAACGCACAACACCCACAATCTAGGAGAAGAAAGGTTTATCTGGCTCACAGTTCCAGTGGGCACAGTCCATGCTAATAGTCCATGCTACTATTATTCTGGTTTTCTAAACCCTCACCAGGATTACCAGTCAATATCTGTTTATAATACTTAAGGCTTCTCTAGCCTACATCTCTAAACCTTTCCAAGCTCCTGTAGCTAAACAGTTTCAAAGTTTCTAAGCCATTTCATTTGGTAGCCACAGTAGTGATGCAATGCTCAGTCCCAAATTCCTATTTGGGAGGAGTATCAGTGTAAGTCCAAAGTATCAGTCACTTTCCTACTATTAACACAGAATATTTGGTGTTCACCATTTAAAGGAGGGGGTGTTTCTTTTGGCTCCTGTTTTCAGAGCATGCAGTCCAGAGTTATTTGACTCCAAGGCAGAATGGAATGTTGGAAGGGGCTGGCAGAGGAAACAGTCCTTGGTGGTCAGGAAGTACATAGAGTAGTATAAGAATATGTTTCCAGGTCAAGTCCACAGTGACTGGACTCCAGTCAGGTTCACCCACTGATGAGTGCGTCATTCCCATGACCCAAGGCCTCCCTTTTGAACATGTGAGACTTTGGGGGACATTTTACTTCAAAACCATAACAGCTGGCAGGCAAACAGTAAGCACTAAATTTCCTGTTGAAAGAGTTGCTGGGAAAAGGTTCTAGAACAGTGGAAGCAGCTTCTTGGATCCAGAAGTCATGTGATTTAACAGTTGACAATGGCAGTAGTCTCCTTGGTAGAATTTTGGTGCACTCTTGGGAGCTATTTCTGGAAGTTTAGCCTTCTGGCTGTCCCTTTACCTCTTCCAACAACTCTGCACAAGATTATAATTTTATGAAACTGTGATTATGTTGGCTAGAATAATTTCTTTTTTCTACAGCTAAAAGCCTTACATGATACAAAGGTACTCCCACCGGTGACTGTGACAAAGAATGAGAATTCTCACTTGTTGGAGAAGAGTATCAGTCAGACCCTTTATGTTAATGGTACAGTTCTTCATAACATGGGCTGACCTTTAGAAATACAATGAATGTCACAGTGATTGGTGTAAAATTCCTGCCTATCAATGTCTTTCAACTCAATATCAAGAGATAGGCTGGTGGAGTACCATGCCCAGGACTGCTCTGGGGCAGTTTTTATATAGTTTTGACCCTTAAGCATACCTAAAATAAAGAAGGAATTTTTCAACTATTTAATTCTGTAAGAGACAACTTCTTCTTATCAACAATGTCATAATTTGGAAGAATGATGCTTTTAGCATTAATAGAACATATACATCTTCTCTCTCTCTCTCTCTCTCTGAAAATATACAAAGTTGTGAAGTCTGAGTTTTCAAAGGGCCCTAAGTGTCCTTTAAAGTTATATAACAGACTTTAAAGAGTGACTGGCATGCTGGTCTCATCCGATTGGGCTGTATCTGCATCTCCCATTTTATCTGTAGCACACATTGCAGTGACTAGTGAGTGCAGGGGCTTCAGTGTTATAATTACCTATTGAAGGAACAAAGATCAAAATTATTTGAGAAGCACCAATATTTAAAAATAAAATATTGGTAAAATAAATTTTTGAAACCAGAAATAAGATATTTCTGATTTTATGAATAGAAAAAGAACTTTATTTATTTTATTTTTTTTTGCGGTACTGGGGATCGAACTCAGGACCCTGCGCTTGCTAGGCAAGCGCTTATTCCACTGAGCTATATCCCCAGCCCAGAAAAAGAACTTTAAATGACAGTTTTTCTTCAAAGTGAATAGAAAATGATAAACGTCACAAACTGCCCCCTGAAATGATTCTCAGTTCTAACGAGTATGCCGTACTAGAGAACTATTATTTTATCTTTACAGGTGATCAAGTACAGGTGAGTAAACATGATCACACAGACATGTAGGTTGCAATTACTACAGCAGGCATTACTGCAGTTGCTTGGTTCAGCTTCAGCCTTTTTGTGTGGGGAAATAACAACGTAGCTTGTAACAGGCAGAGAAATGCACTTATGCTGAACTTTTAGAATGGAAACTGCCCATTCAATTTTTGCCTTCAGTACGTCCTCTCAATTCTGATCCTGCAGATGTCACAAATTTTGAGTCTTACTGGACACTGAGAGAAATTTCTAAAGCAGCAGCTTATCATTCAAATTTAGTAAGATCTTTCTCTAAGGTTGTGAAAATGCTGATGTTATTACAGAAGTTCACAATTTATATTGTACGGATTCCAAGTCTTGTTCCAACCAAATATGAAAAGGAAAATCACTTGAGAATTATACTTTTAGAAAAGCTGCGACCTCAGATATTCAGAGCACTCATTCTCATGAATAGTCTCCACACCCTTTCTTCCTCGGGTTTTTACAGGCATTCTACTTTATTCAAAAGCAGCTGTATCACAATTTCATGAAATCCACTGTTCCATGACTTGAGAGTAGTTGCAGAGACAAAGTTTGGGTCTGTGGAGATTCAAGGGGCCACATCCAAGGCAATGTAATGTCAAGTATCTCACTCCACAGCCCTTGCCTCCTACTCACCTATTACCACTGTCTGGACCAGATTAGACAAAAAGAGAGGTTTCTGAGGTTGCACTTTGGAGCCAGAAGAACTAGCACCAATCTGAGCTCCTTCACTGATAGTTGGATATCTTTGGGAAATTTTCAAAATTTCTTCACTGTGTGTTTGTTTATCTGTCAATTATTGATAATAAAACATTTATACTATGAGACATCAGGAGAAAAGTGAGATTGAAACCTAAACAACATTTCGCTAATAATTAATGCTAATTAATCAAGAGCTTATTTAGACATGAACTGTCCAAGTGAGATGTATAAACAATTCTAAAAGGTTTCAGCCCACAATTATGTCTTTATTTCATCTTCTCAAACCTCAGTGTTTTAATTCATAAAAGTTGTATATAATTATAAAGTTTCCCAAACGCCTGGTACCTAGTTGGTTTGCAATAAATAATTAACAAATGACCAAATGAGCATATTCACAGCCTTCATAAAATTTCTCACAAAATTTATCTTAATAGTGTGTAAATGTAAGTCCTTTTGAAACAAATTTACTTAGATGTCAGCTAAGGAGTGTGGTGGATATTTATTTGATATTTCATTTTTCTGATTTATTTTCAGTTCTGAAAGGGAATATGATATCTACCCGCTCCTGACTTGATTTCAAGCACACTGGCATGGTTTGTGGTCAAAATTCAGTCTGTCTGATGTAGAAATCTAATTTCCAAACGGATCCACAGCTGCACCAATGCTTGCCCTTCCCATAAGGCAAGTGACCTGCTTGAGCGGAAGTCCTGCCACTTGCCACATACCATATTCCTTGGTTTCCTAGCACTTAGCACAACTGGTCAGCTCTCCCTTCTCGTAAGAGCTTTTTGGCCCAACTCTTGGCACTGTGTTCTCTTGGGCTTGCTCTTTTCCACAGGCTTCCTCTGCGCTTTCTCTCTGGGTCCGCTCTTCTTGCTGGCCTCTCACTGCTAGGTTGTTATAGGTCTTTGCCATTAACGTTTTTTGCACACTCATTTTCAAAGTACTTTCATTGAGAGGTTTTAAACGTCATTCTGATCTACAGAAGCCTTACGTACATTTTCCCCTGATATCCAGGTTTATGCAGTTATCTTCTATGTAATTATGGATGTTTCACCCTTCAAATGACTGGCGGAACGCTTGGTTTCTTTCATCCTGCCTTAACCCTTGCCTCAGGTAATGACCACTTGGACCCGCGTGAGAAGTACAGAAGCCAAGGACAGCCCAGACCGCCTGTCCTGCCAGAAGTTCTTTTAGCGCAGTCTGCAGATTATCTTGCTTCTCACCTCTTCTCACCGCGTGCTCTGCTCCCACTCAGTCCCGACAACTCTCTGGGGCAGCCGGGGAGACTTATTCTAGCACATGCTCCGGACTGATGGCAGTGAGGATTCTTCAAGTTGACATTTTCCCATTAGAAATGCATCTTGAAATTCCAAAAGGCAGGAGCAAGGCAGAGACTTACCTTCCTGAATCTTTGTCTACCTTTCTCTTGTTTACTAGCAAAATTAGAAAAATGAAGTGTTTGGGTTTTCTCCCTTCCTTCTGCCCTCCTTTTTTCTCACCTCCTTCTTTTTTTCTTCTTCCTCGTCTTCCTCGGTCTCTCTATCCCTCTTTCTCCCTTCTTTCTTCTTTTCTTTTGCAGTAGTGGATTCCGGAACATATTCTTCAAGCTTCCTTTATATGGAAAGGTAATCGCACATCGTGAACGATGAAAAATGACATCTTGGTTCTAACTGTAATTTCTGTATTTCCAAAGCCACTTCAAATAACTCCACAGAATTTGTAAAATTCCTAATTTCCTGCATCAGATTCCTTCATTCTTAAAAGAGTTAGAACTCACCTTTAATTTCTACACTGACAAAACTTTTAACTGGCAATTTTGCTTCCATTCATATCCTTTGCATTCATTTCTCTCCACGGCAGCCAGAAAGAGCAAGCCATCGCATGCCGCCCCTGAACACCATCCAGCTACTCCCATTAATCCCACGCTTTTAAATACAGCCACCAGATACATCTGCGGTGTGCTCAATGCCTTCTTTTCTAACCCAATCTACGCCTCCCTTGTTCACACCAACACAGTTACTTTGATTTGCTCACCACTCTCTAATTTTTCACGCTTGTTTGGTCTCGTACACACCTTTTATTTTTATTTCCTAAAATGTTCTACCTTCATGTCTCCCTTCCGTTTTCCCACACTTCATTTCCTGCTTACCCCACACACCACCTTATAAGACAGAACTTCAGTTTTTGAACTTTTTTTGTGTACTTCTTCTTTCTTGGGACATCTGTCTTCACAGAATGAAAGTTACATGAGGACAGGGAATTTGCCTGTCTCATTTCCTACTATATCCTGCAATGCCCACAACTATTCCTAGCATACGGGTAGAAAAGTATGTGGAGCAAGTACATAGGTGAGTGACACTAGTTTCTGCAAAAAATATATACATACTGGCCAAGGGGAAAATGTATATAAGAAATGGACAAATTCTGACCATTTAAAAGTAATACAGACATGGAAACTGCAATGCTGCCAGAATATCTTATTTAAGCTGGGACACGTAGATTTTCTTCTCTTCCACTGGTCCAAATCCACTTCATTATTTCAGCTGAGTCACTTACGTGGTATTTAATACCTGTCTCCTTCTGTTATGTGTGAAACAATGTTAGATTTATGAGTCAAAATAATGTTGAAGCGAATGCAACTTTTGATAGGGGGAAGACCCTCCCTCAGTCTGCGGTTTTACTCACATATTCAATTCTGGTTCATAACTAACTACTTCCAGAGCTCAATACAAAGCTGGAAATACTGCTTGTGGGGCCAGATTCTGTAGCTCTTAGAGAAGCCATTAAGGGCTTCTGGGGAACATTGCTACAGTAAGGGGTGTAGGGTCAAGTCCAACATGACTACTCTATGTGGGAAATGAGGAATGCTCTAAGATGCGAACACATAATGTACACTTTAAAATATCCAGAGATAGTTATTACTGCTATGTGAGAAGGAAAAGTATGCTATTAAAAAGTATTGTGATCTTACTAAAAGCAAGGCCACCACAGGTCCTTGGCCTTATTTGAACTCTAGTTTATTTTTCCTGATTGCTTCTTGGGAAAAAAAAAACAAAAACTAATGTCATTCAAGCAACATTCCTTTTCTGGTTTTATTGCAGCTGTTTTCATTGAATAGTAACTCCTCACAACAGTTTTCTGATTCACTGATAAGTGTTAGCACCAACTGAACACAGGGAGGAAGGAAATGCATAAGAATGAGCAAAATGCTTTCTTAAGTGTGCTGACAGACCGAGTCTGTACTATGTGAAGTATAAATCAGAGGCTTCTTAATGCGCCCTTTTGCAGATCAAAAAGTTAATTTAGTTCTACATGTAATGCATATGTATACACCTTAGGTATTGGAACCATAACCTCTTTCCTTAGGTAATGTGTGGCTATTGAACTTTGAAAGGATGGCTCAGAAGAAAAACAGCAGTGGTGGAAATTGCTCTGCAGAACCGTTGGGCAGCATCAAGGCTGAAAATGAAATAATTGGTTTGGGCTCACATTTCCTGATGCTCAAATAAACAAAAATACATAATCATCTACTTCAAGCCAGGTACTCATTCTTTGAGAGCGTAGCAGACCTGTCATGAGGCTGAACATACAGGTGCTAAGACAACACTATTCTGCAGCTAACAAATGTTATTACAAAAGGTCTTCCTCAGAAATCCTTTCAGAGACCGAGGCCCAAGTCACAGTGATAATGTTGCATCAAAAGTTTCGCTTTGTCACCATATGGTCCCTGCAATCAGCGGAAGGCAGCAGAAGGCTGAAAGTCCTACATAAAACTGCTTGATCATTGCAGCTTTTTCAGTTTGTGCCAGTTGTGAAAACGGGGTTGCAGTTCTTTTAGGGTTTAGATTTTGCTTTTATATTTTTCAGGGTGTGTGTGTGTGTGTGTGTGTGTGTGTGTGTGTGTGTGTGTGTGTGTTTAACAATTCATAGCTAAGTCCTCAGGTTAAAGATTTAATTCAACATGTTTTCACAAATGTACTTAGTCAAAACAGCAAAGACCTTAACCAAAGCACAGAATGCTTTCAGTAATTCTGGGAGTTCCCTCGTACCTGCTTCCTATCATTTCCATTTCCTTTAAGGGCAACAGCTGTCCCAGTTGGGGAGAACAGTTTCACTGATCTTAAATCTGTATCAGTGGAATCAAATATCCTTTGTTCATTTGTCTCTGGCTTTGGGGAGTGGGCATACTGTATTCTTATCTTAATGATTTCTTCCTGTTTTGCATACTTCATTGATAGTAAGCCTTTTTATTGTTAATATAGGCATTTAAAGGTATTTTCATTGCCAATTTTGTAGGCATCTATAAAATTTCAAAATGTTAAGATTTACTAATAATTTAGTTGAAATGTTTTCAAAGTTTTCTGGTTTTGTGAACCATATTGTATTTAAAAGTGTGCTATTTAATTTCTAAATATTTAGTGTTTCCAAGTATCCTATCTTTACTGATGTTTAAAGTAATTTCATTATGACCAAAAATAATCAGTAAAATTGAAAATTTTCAAAACTTTTTAAAAAGTTTTTTTATGCCCTAGATATAAATTATCTTAACAAATGCCAAATGCTACATGCTAACTTGTAAACAACATATATATAGTAGAGATTTTGGAATGGGTAATATCTTACACATAATAACAGCTGATCACATAGTTCATACATTTCACATTTTTACTGATTTTTCTACTTCTATAAATAATGAAAATAGATTAAAACTTTCAGCTGTGATAATTGATTTGTCTATTTTTACATGTAGAGCTGACAACTTCTGCAGCATATATTTTTACATTGGTATTTTTTTCTATTTTTTAATTAATTGTCCATATAGTTTATTGTCTTTGATATCTCATTTGTCCCAAAGTCAAATCTTTCTAATCTTATTGAATCTATTCAAGCATTTTTCTATTTTTCATGATATTCTTTTGCCCTCCTGCTCATTTACGTGTGTTTATAAATGTATCGCATATATATGAATACACTTTGATGCAGTTATATTTCACTTAGAAGGGTCAAGCCATTTTATTATTTACTTTTTGTTTAATTTTTTAAATGTATTTTTTAAACATTTTCTTGCTTTACTTTAAATTATACTTTTAGTGTTTTTTTTTTAAATCTCCATTAATGATAGCTCACTGGCCATTACTCTTTGATTTATATTGTATTCTGAAGATATGATATACATTCTTAACATATTACTCTTACTATAATTAATATCTACTCTTTATAGCAAGTAAAAAATTTTAAGAATAAGATACAATAGACCTAGCTCTAGTCTTATTGCAATTCTTTCACATAATTTATTAATACATAAATTATAAATTCTGTAATATATCGTTGTCAATGTTCAAATAACCTTAAAGGAAATTAAAACAAGAAAAATGTTTTTTACATTTACATATTAGCTACTATTTTTGTGCTATTTTTTCTAAAGATCTAACTTTCTATTTGTTGACATTTCCCCATAGCCTCAAGTACTTCTCTTAGCATATGTTGAAGTGTAGAAAACAGTTTTCATTTATCTAAAAATGTTTGTATTCACCTTTACATTGATGAATATTTTTGCTGAATAAACAGTTTATACTTCACCCTTTTTAATGACAGATTTGATTCATATTCTTTTTCCTTACAGATTTTCCATTTATATTCATACAAAAATAAGCACCAGAAATGGTTATAGTTATTAACTAATTTTACACTGGCTTCATTTGGTGAAGCATTTATATTGTATTTTTTACTTCTATACTTATGTCAATTATAATGAAAATATATAAAATATGTTGTTTATTAATGTCCCTCCCATGGAGATGTACAACATATTTAAATTTAGAAATAGAAAAACGGTTTACCTAAATTGGAAAATTAATCAGATAATCAAATAAGCTCTCATATTTTTATGTTTTGCATTGGGAGTCAAAAGTGATCTTAAGGATCAATCTTATAAACTGGATTCACACACACATGGAACATAAACTAAATTGCCTTATTGTACGGTATAATGTTCTTCAATTTTAATTGCATTTTTTTTTAAAGTAGACAGCACATAAAATAGAAGTAAACCTGTAAATATTTTATGTCATTCTATAGTTCGCAGAAGTAAAATGTATCACAAATGTTTATGTATGAAAGTTTTCACGTAACTTCTGGTAACAGAAAAAAGTTGACATTATGGTCTTATCCAGTTTCAATACCCAAGGTCAGAGCTGGTAGAAGGAACATTTCTAGTCTAGAACTATGGGAATGTCAAAAGTAAAGGAATTGAAGTTTGAAAGGTAAATGAATGCTACCACAATCTCATTGGTACGGAGGGGTTGTGACAGCTTCATTGTAAGTTTTGGAAACCTAAGTACAGCGCGGTAAGGGTAGTCAGTGCTGGTAAGAGCAAAATGAGGAGCAGGGGAGCAATCTGAAGCAGCCTGTAAGACCGCTGGGGAAGCGGGATGTGCGGTACTAATTACTGGGTTCCATACGACTGACATAATGAACAGGCAGTTTGGCCCCATGAAAGAAAGTTGATGGAAGAAAACTGTATGAAAAGTATATGGAAAATGGCTTTTCAAAGTGGGGCTTATTTAAAAACACAACAAACAGACTAAAAATGATCCACCAGCAACCCTTAAATTTTCCCTTCTCCTTACTTGACCAGTGTATGTTGACTGAATACCAAACAAAAGGAAAACATTTACACTAAGATAAAATGAACATAGATATATTCTTAGGTTTGCATTCATTAAAGAAAGGTAATTTCCCAAATATCTAGAGGTCAGAGCACATGATATATGGGAACACGATACGTAGAAGAACATGTTAAAGAAATTGAAAGATAAAGGAGGCTTTCCCGGGGGGGGGGGCTTCCTGTGCTGTGATAGATCGCCTAGGCCCTAAGAGCAAGTAGGACATAAAACAGAATGTGCACATGTGGAAGAGCTATTCATACTATGGTCAGAAATTCTTGTATCTATTTATTTTGAAATAACGTAACAACATGAATGTTTGGTGGTGATACTGGTCAACAGTAATATCGCATTTAAAAAAAAAATCTCATCGACTGTATTTACCTGTATGTGGTTGATATTTTGGAAAGAGTAATCATTTCCTGTGTTGCACTTGAGCCTTTTAATCATAATTATAGTTTATGTAATTCAAATTGTTTGAATGTAATAAATCATAAGTGATAGCCCTCTTGCCTTGACTAGCATAAATACTACCTTTCCTTCCTCCTTAATGTCATAGCACATCGTCTTTGTTTCATGGCACACTGTGATCCTCCACCAGGTTTTCCATGGTAGTGGTTGGAAATAGGTTTTATCCTGTCATGGGACAATTTGTACTATTCAAGAAGGAATGCGGTAACTGAGGGTGAGGAAAAGGGCTAGCTGGCCAGCAACTCCCTTGCAACTCACCCTGTAATCACAGGATGAATGACATGCTCATTTATTTCTTTTGAAATACTTATTAGTCACAGCAGTAGGATTCTCCCATGGGCAAAGAGCTGACCAATTCTTGCTGCAGTTTAATAGAACTCCTTGGCCTCAGGGATCGCTCTGGCTGGGGATTCTACTTGCACAGGTACGTGACACAGCCCAGGAAGAAAGCAAAGGCGAACCTTGCCTTTGCCTGCCCAGGTCTCAGAGGGTGACCTCTCAATAAAAGAGGAAAACTGTTTCAAGCAGTGGCAGCTCCTGGCTGACACGGTGGCCAACTGAAGTCCTTAGAGGAAAGAAGGATCGGGAGAGGCGTTTAAACTCTGCCTGACTTGTTTAGTAACTGAGACATTCAGTTTCTCCGCTTGGGAAATTATGGGCATTTAAGATCTTCAGGGAGGGCTTGAGACTTTCTGTTGGTTTGTCCTCACTAATGTAAAAAATAAAAGCAGAACCATCTTAATCTTTGGACATTCTAAGATGTCACATTTGTTATGAAGTAACGAATGCTCTAAATAATAAGTAGGATCATTCCACATGCAAAGGTTGATAAAGCATCTTCTGGAGATGGGTAAGGCGTGGAGAACACACCCATTTGGTCTCCATTCTGTAGCACAATGACCACTTTCTCAGGTTCAGCCGTTTTCTTAAAATTGACTATGTAACACGAAGAGTGGAAGTTTCATGCAGACAGAGATGCTGTCTGTCTCATCATGGATGCCCCCGTATCTAAAACAATGCTTGGTTTTAAGGTCAGCACTCCACAAGTGTTTAATGGAAAGCAGAGACACTGGAAGCATGCCCACCTAGGGTCCACAGTCTGTGGCAGAAGGGCTGTCCATGACCCCTCTGTGAACAAATGCCACACGGATGGCTGAGGATGAGCAGCTGAATGGCTTGAGGCAGCAGAATCAAGTGGGAAGATAATGTACATGGATTTGTTCGTGACATGGAGTGTAAGCATTACTGGATTCTCCCTAAAACGTTTCTGTTGTATGGACTCCAAGAGTAATCAAGTTTCCTGTGTTATTGTTGTCTTGTTTTATGCTCATTTTCAGTGTCTATTGTAATAGGAAAGGGCCCCCTAGCCAGTATAATCAGTTTCTGAGTTGCCCAGATCACAGTTCCTGTTGCAGTTCTGGTTGCTTCTCTGTCTTAGAACAGCTGCTCATTGTGATGCATAGCTGGTCACTAAGATGGATATTGCAAGAACCAGTCAGAGACAGCCAAGCACTCTGCCTTTGTACTTTGCCTTGCTGACCACATAAAAATCTCCCTCCCTAGGCCTTTGGGGCCTGAAAATTTGAGGGACAATGATTCCTAGTCATTGCCCCTCTGATGTAAAAATCTGCCTCCAAATCCTGGGTGTTGTTTCGGTGTTTCTGCTTGCCACGGTACTATCATATTTTCTTCTGTGTTTGTGTCTTCTTCAAGGATTATACTTTGCTTAAACAATCAAAAGTATATTTCACCTTTTTTCTTTCTCATGTGTATTCCAGTTTATAAAAGCACATCCTTCAGATAAAAACTGCTGATTCCATAAATAAAATCTGTCTCTAAAGGTTCTGCAGAGAATCCTTCCCAATATTGTTCAGGAATTAATTACTCTTCTTTCTGAATTATGTGGGGCGATAGCTCCCATGCCATGACCTGGTATTTTCCTCATTTCTGGTAGGACACACAGGCAGAGCTGAGCCTCAACTGCAGGTAACTGGAGTGTTTTAGAAGACCCGTTGGTCCTCCTGGATCACGAAGGGATGAGGGGCCCTGCAGCAACACTCAGTGCGCCTGTGTCCCCTGTGACACTGTGAGGAGCCAGTTCTGCAGGGCCTCGAGAGTGCTAATGAGGCACTGGACTGGCTGCCTTCCCACTGGCAATAGAGTCAAAGCTGTCAAACTGCTGAAATGTCCGATGAACCTGGTTCTTCAGCAGCAGGGCACCCCACAGATCACACTTCAGCCTTTTGAGCCCCTTCTGCTTTAGTGCCGTCCTCCTAGGTCTGTGCAGAGAGGACAGCAGGGAAGTGGTGCCTGCCTTTCATTGTCTATTTAAGTAACACGCTGTCTGCATCTACAAGTGACTCACAGTACCTTTAGTTGGTGGATCAATCCAGTATCAGGCTTCGACTTATCTTGTATGTACTTCATGTGTTCTCTCATGATTTTCCATGTCAATTCTATTTTATAGAATTCATACTTTTCAGCGTACTAGGTGCAGTTGGTAGGCTAAATGTTTACTTTTCCACTGGATTTAATCTACGCAGAGGTAATGTGTTATACACTTTACATCTGCCTCCAGAAAATTCAGTGCAACTCGTGGGCTACAGAAATACTATGTTCCCAATAAATAGAAGAATGTATGAGCCATTTGATTATTGGCCAAAGGAAATGATGGGTAAAATATGGCATTGATATAAGGGAAAAAACTCCCAACCTAAAAGATATCTGGGAATAGTTCATGTTCTCTACATTCATAAAATGACTTTTAGGAGCAATGGAGGTTAAGAGCAGAATATATTTATTGAAGGAAAGAAAGCTTCTGTCTGAGAGAAGGACAGAAAAGGACCTGAGGGAGCTGTCAAGGACCCTATCTTTCCTAAGGATTTTATAGAGCAAAACTACAAGGTGAAGTGCATCCAAAGTGGGGAAAAAAATGGGAAATCATAAGGTGGCCATGAGGTGGGACAAAACTATGTGTAGAGTTTGGGCGCTACTGAGAGACACTGACAGAGATAAAAAGCCTTTATTCTTGGCGTGGAAGGGTTGCAGGAGATTGCAAGGACCCTGGGAGGAGGGATTGGGGGACGCGGTTTATCAGGTTGGACTAGGGGTAGAGTTAATATGGGCAGGCCAGAGGTCCTATCTAGAAAGGGTTTGGAAAGTGGAGTGCTTGCAGAAATGGAGCAGGAAATTTAGTTTGGGACTAGAAGAAAAGACGGAAGTTAGTTTTGAAGGTCCTCGTTATTTCCGGGATTAACATTGTACTGGATTGTCTCCGTGATGGCTTTAGCAAAGTTTTATGTGGGTGGAGACTCATTACTATGGTCAGTCAATAAGATTACAAATATAATTGTTCAGGTAAAATCGCGTAAATCCGGATCAAGAGGAAAAGCAGTAACGAAACAAACGGGCGTGAATACTGAATAGGAGCCTTTCCTGTCAGGGGTTGGATCAGTGACTTCTTGGCTTTTTCAAGGTGATTGTTCCCTATGAGAACATCAATCCCTGATGTGCATCCCTAAGGAGGGATGTGGGTGCATTTGTTTCATCTTTCGTCCTGAGGTCTGGCCCACAGCGGCAGTGGGCCTCTCTCCATTTGCAAGGTGTCCCATCTTCAACCCCAGCTCCTTCCAGGGCCTGGCCCTGTCTGACTGTTTGAATGGGGAGGAATTGGCTGGTTTTAGTTGCTCTGAACTTTTGAATGAGAAAGCTGAATTTTCCAAGATAATTCCTCAATAGCACTGTACCACTCAATTCGCAGCGATTTTAAGGAGAGGGGATTGCACATGTTCAGTGCATAACTTAAGCAAGCATAAGTTTATTTTTTCTATAATCACTCTTTCCAAGTCTGATTCACTGAATGTCGTCAAAGATGATGTGATTATTTCCACATAAATTTAGTGAGCTCCAGAATTTTCTGGGTCATTTCCATTGTAAACTCAATTCACAATTTCTGTCCTTCCTCCTTCCATTTAGAGCTATGCACAAAAGTGAAGGAAGCAGGGTGAATTTATTCATTCTTGTGGTTCGAGTACGCTGGCGTTGGCATGTACGCCTTCGTCTCCACTGCTCCATCTCCAAATGTGAGCAGCAAACTCCACTGTCCTTTGCTGAGACGCTGCACATCGTGGTGCTTGAGCAATAATTTCTCTTTATGTATTCACTATTGCAATTAAATTAGGCTCTTATCATCTCTCACTAAACAAAAAATGCTTTGTCTCGCTTCAAAAGAACTTCTACGTTCTTCTTGGGGCATGCAAAAGAC
Source organism: Dinomys branickii (assembly GCA_004027595.1). Classification (NCBI taxonomy): domain Eukaryota; kingdom Metazoa; phylum Chordata; class Mammalia; order Rodentia; family Dinomyidae; genus Dinomys; species Dinomys branickii. The sequence continues at coordinate 32,756 of PVLD010002237.1, forward strand.
TTTAGCTTATTTTTAAAGAAGCCTTATAGAACCATTTTTCATTGACTAGGCCAGCAATGCATAGAGCAGGGAGCTTCTCTGCAATGCTTAGCGCTACTGTTAAGAATTTTAAAAAAAGTTCTCTCTACAAATTGCTTTTCTGATATGCGCTCTTCTCACTGCTTTCTCCCTGCATCAAAGAAAGGCAAAGTCTAAGACTTTCTTCACTTGCTGCAAAATCAGCAAAACTTTGCTTGTTCCTCTGCACTCCCAGCCCTGTTTTCCTTTCCAAATCAGCTGAAATTTATGCAACGTGGAGTAAAAGATACGCATCCATTTCTTTTGTAAATTTTAGGATAAGATTTTAATTGTTAATTCCTGAGGACATCTCTATATCAATACAGGCAATGCAACTCCAACTTTTATGCAATGACTTTTTAACTTAAAAGTAATGAACTGTATCTCTCAACTTAGTTACTGAAGTAACAAATTATTCTCATCACAGAAGGGGGCCTTAGCGTAAAAGGAAGCTGGGCTCACTAATTGAAATTCAAAATGCAATTCAACTTCTTAAAAGTAGTTTTAATTCTGTATTTTTCTTGACCTCTGTTACCAATTAATTTCATATCAATTTGTTAATATATTACTATTCTATATTTTCCTGTGTGACTTTCAGCATCCAGCACCCGTACTATTCCCTTTTCACTTTTGTTGTGCATAGAATTAAACTCTTACTGACAAGGCAGTTGCATCTGTTTCATCCAGGATCAGAAATCCGTCCCAACACAGCCACCCCAACACATACAAATCCAAACAGACATATTGTTCTGTGATATATACTACATTTGAAGCAGAAAAATTCCCGATTCATTTTTTATTCCCTTATTAATGATTTACTTTTCCTTTTTTATTTTAATGCGAAGAAAATAAACCCCAGTTCATTTTTAAGTCCTATCTTACCTAACTTTCCCAGTCAGTTCATGATATCTGTGCTTTACAAACGGATAAGAGGTTAGCACTACATGAATCTGGTGAAATATGCTGATGACCCCCTCACTCACCCTTGATGGCTGTGTGTTCGGTACTTTATTTAACACATGGTAGACATCATGGGCAACTCAAGTGTTTGCCTCTTGAAATCCATTGTGAATCTCTCTATTCTGTATATTGCTCACATAGACTCACTTGACATTTTTACAATTAAGTTTATTGGTATAACTCAGATATACCTTAGTTCTGCTTTTCGTCCCTGCCCCTACCCTTCTCCAGACCCTCTGCCCCTCCTTATTTACAAAACTACATTTTCCATTTATCCACTTTTTTCTGTTTTCTCTTTTCCTCTCCATCCCCCTCAGTTCCCTTTTCCCTTTGAAAAATTACTTCCTATTGTATCATATCTATTAGACATTTTGGTTCTTATTTACATTTTCAGTTTCTGACACCAGAGAGAAAATGAAACATTTACACATATGTATCCAGTTTATTTCACTTAAAAGTATGGTCTCAAGGTCCATCCAATTAACTATAAATGTCTCCAGCTTATCCTTCTTTATGGGTGACTAGTGCTCCATTGTGTAAAAAAAGCTCACCTGTTTTAGTCATTTGTTGGTTGATGAGCATTTGTGTTGTTACCAAGATTTAGCTATTACACACTATGCTGCTATAAATACGAGTGTGCAGATCCTGCTGTGGTATGAATGATGCTTTTAGTTTTTTGGGGGAGATACTGAGAAGGAAAGAAGCTGGATTAAATGGAACCTCTAGTCCTAGATTTTGGAGAAATCCCTACACTGATTTCCACAGTGGTTGCATCGGTCTATATTCCCACCAAGACTGGAGAACAGTTCCGTTTCCCCACAGTGCCCGCCAGCATTTGTTATGGGTTGATTTCTTGATAACAGCCATTCTTTTTGGAATATGATGGGATTTAAGCGTTGTTTTGATTTGCATCTCTTGAATGATCATGATATTACACATTTTCTCATGTAATTATTTGGCATCTGTCCTTCTTCCTCTGAGATGTACCTATTCACTTCAGATGCCCATTTTTCAATTGGGTCTATACATTTGGGGAGTCTGATTTTTTTAATTCTTTGCATGTTTTAGATATTGGTCTTTTGTCTGAAGAACAAGGGCTAAGACTTTTTTCCCAGTCAGTGAGTTGTCTTTTCATTCTGTTGGTGATTTTTTTTCTGTCCAATGTTTTTTAAGATGGAATTTCAGTTGTTGATTCTTTATAGTATTTTCTTCCTGCACAGGTGAGGTTTTTTTCCATGACGTCACTGTCTCTTCCAGCAGATTTTGTGTTCTGTTTTAATATTTAGATTTTTCATCCATTTTGATTTTAGTTTAGTGCATGATGATGTACATGGGTCTAGTTTTAATCTTCAGCATGTGGAAATCCTGTTTTTCTAGCACGATTTATTGAAGAGAATTTCTTTCTTCCAATGCAATCATCCCTTGCTGTATTGCTTTCCACTTATTACAGTTGAACTGTATTGTATATCTTTTAAAAAATATAACTGTATTGCAGAATTTTCACTATACTGCAGGGTTTGTGGTTTATAGGTATTTATATAATATTTGGGACTTTAATTATTTTTGCCTAAAAGTTTAAAACAATATACAAATGTTAATTCAAACATGTTAAAAGAATATTAAATTAAAATAAAATACTATACAGTATATATTTCAGCAGTGGATGAATACTGCACCGCACACAGTGAAAATGTAGTGCAGCACTACTGCTCCCCAAGCCAGGCACCGTCACCCGGCCACGCGAGTGGACCAGCGCTGGCTGGGCCGCGGCTGCAGCTTGGCTGGGTCTCTCTCTACCGGACCCGCGGCCCGCTCCCACCCTGCATCCCCATCTGCCCAGTCCTCTCCTCCTGCCCTTAGAGCTGAGACGCTGATTCACCCAGGCATCCCTAGGCGCCACCCCAGGTGCAAGCCCAGGCTTTGGGAAGAAGGGTCTCCCCAGGAAGGGGTGCAGGAGTGTGCAAAGCTTTTATATATATAAAACACTTCTACTTCTCAGATTTTCACCTATTGTGGGGGTCTTTGGAACTTAACTCCCATGATATGTGAGAGATCATTGTAAACATATTCAGCCCCTTAGCAAAGATAAGACTGCTTAGCATGTTTGAAGTTGTTTTTACCTCTTCTGATCTGTTCCATTTATGCTCAGGTCTGTGTCTTTACCAGTACCGTACTGCTTTATCACACTAGCTTAGTAGGATAATTTCAAGTCAGGATTGTGATGCCCCCTGCTTTGCCTTTATTACCCAAAATTATTTTTGCTATTGTAGGTCTCTTCTAGTTCCAAATGAATTGGGAATATTTTCTCTAGTTCTGTGAGTTATGCTAATGGTATATTGATTGAGATTGCACTAAATTTGTATAACAATTTTGCAAGCATAGCCTTTATTTATTTTAAAGAGAAATTCAAAAAAGAAAAAAATAGCAAAATACAAACAAAACAAATCAAAGACATCAAAAATGATACAGGGTTTCAAGCCATATGGTAGGGATTTACAGTGGTTGTTCTATATTGTTATCTTCAAGGAAGTTGCTCAGATTAACAGATGTAAGAATGGAAGATTGATCAAACCATTAAAAGGAATAAGAAAATAATAATTCAAAGAACATTAGAGATAATACAGAGTTTCGCTAGACAGGATGGTAGCAATTCATCAATGGTTATTACACTGCATATTGTTGTTTTCATATAAATTGCTCAGATTAACAGACATAGCATGCAAAGTTGGTCAAAAATATAAAAAAATAATTAAGCATTAACTATTCCCCTCAATAAACCACCAAACAGCAGCAATACAGTTATGCCAGCTATATATATTATATATATATAATGTATTAGTACTTTCTTCTTTTTTTTTTTGTACATGTTCTTTATTTATTTTTTGCGGTACCGGAGATCGAACTCAAGACTCTGTGCTTGCCAGGCAGGCTCCTGCGCCACTGAGTCACATCCCCAGCCCCAGTACTTTCTTCTGCTTTCCTTCATCCCAGTTGTTCGTTCTTTTGTGCAGTAAACATTTAATATGCTGATTCTATTGACCAAAGAGCCAAGGACCGCTTTCCACTTTCTGGTATCTTCTTTCATCTCCGGTTTTTGGAGTACTGCAGTTTTCAGTGTAGAGATATTTTACTTCCTTTGTTAGATTGGTTCCTAAGCATTTCATTTTTTTCAATGCTATAGTGAAAGTTGTAGTTCTTTATATTTCTCTCTCAGTGAGTTTGTTATTGGTGTACAAGAATGCTATTGATTTTTGAGTGTTGAGTTTGTATCCAGCTATGCAACTGAATCTGATTATTAAATCTAGGAGTGTTTTGGTGAAATTTTGGGGTCTTTTATGTAAAGTATCATTATATGCAAATAAATTTAATTTAATTTCTTTCTTTTCTATCTTTGTTCTTTTTATTTCTCTCTTGTCTAATTGCTCTGGCTAATGTTTACAAAACTATATTGCATAGGAGTGGTGATAGTAGACATTCTTGTCTCTTTCTGATTTTTAGAGAGAAAGTTTTCTGTGTTTGTCCATTTAGTATGATGTTGCCTACTGGTTTGTCGTAGATGGATTTCATCAGATTGAGATAAAGACCATCTATTCCAATTTCCCATAAAGTTTTTATCATGAGTAAGTGTTGGACTTGGTCAAATGCTTTTGCTGCATCTATTGAGATGTTCATTTGGTTTTTGGCCTTGGCTCTGTTAATGTGGTATATTACATTTATTGATTCGCATGTCAAACCATCCCTGCATCCCTAGGGTGAATCCTATATGATTGTGTTGTATAATCTTCTTGATGATCTACTGCTTTCTGTTTGCTAGTATCTTTTGAAGATTTTTCAATCTATATTTATTAAAGAGACTGGCCTATAGATCTCTTTTTTGGTTGGGTCCTTGTCTGGTTTTAGTGTCAGGGCAATAGTAGTTCCTAGGAATGACTTTGAATGTATAGTTTCCCTTTCAATTTCATTAAAGAATTTGACAAGTAGTGGCATTAGACTTTTAAATTTCTTATAGAATTCAGTAATAAGTCTATCAACACTCGGTCTTTTCTTTGCTGATAAGTTTCTGATTACATTTTTAATCCCATTGATTGATCCTAGGTTATTTAGAATTTTTATATCTTTTTCATTCAAGTGTGGTAATTCATATGTATTTAGGAATCTGTCTGTTTATTTTGTTTTTCTATCTTATTAGAGTAAAATTCTCAAGGTAGGTATTGATGATTTTCTGGAAATCTGCAGGATCCATTCTGATTTTAAGCTTGCATGAATCTGAGTCTTCCTCTTTTTGTCATAAGGTTGGCTAACGGTTTATCTTTTTATCCATTCTATCCTAGAACAGCTTAATTCATTTTTTTTTATTCTTTTCTTAGTCTCAATTGCATTAATTTCTGCTCTGATCTTTATAATTTCCTCCTTTATATGAACGTTGGCCTTGACGTGTTCTTATTTTTCTAGAAGGTTTAGGTTGAACATTACATTGTTTATTTGAAAACACTCAGTGAAATGTCAACTGATTCCAGCCTATATATATTATATAATATAATATAATATAATATAAATATACATATTTCCTTTTATCTCCAAAATTTTTCTGAAGGCTTATTTCTAATACTGCAAAAATAAAGACTGTCATATAGATACTTTAATGGCACTTTTCCTATTATTGAATTAACCATATTTATGAGCAGTTGGACTGGTTGGCAGGTAGAATCTATATCTGTTATGGCTGTGTCTAAATGTTCTCCCAAAGCCTCATGCAGTCATAGGCGGGGCTTTTTCAGAGATGGGTGGATCTAGAGTATGTGATGCTGGTATTGATTCATAATGCAATGCTAGGCTCAGGGATGTTAGGATGAAGGGTGTGAGTGCCGCCTGCCCACGTGGCCTGTATAAGGCATAAGGGGAAAAAGAGCTGTGGCCATCTCTCACTTGCTTTGCTGCTCTCTGGCCACCATGATCTGCTGCAACTCTGCCACTTCACCCTGCGTTGGAGATAGCTGTTTGTGGATTGAAACCTCAACAAACTGGAAACTATGTAAACCTTCTTCCCTCTAACTCTGGGTGTTGTTACTTCATTTTAGGGAGAGAAATGTAGCTAAAACAATATCACTAACTCATTTTTGTGCAACCTAATTTTGACTATAGATAAACCTGGAAACAAAAACTGGGCAACTGGAAACAAACAAACAAAAAACCCTGTCTTTATGCAGGCATAGAACTACTACTTTTTCATCATTAAGAATTTCTGCTTTAATGAACAGAGTATAAAAGAATCAGGTGTCCTTAAACACCCTGTCAATGATCAAAATGCTTTTACTCAATATTCTTTCATTTCATTCAAAGGAGTTTGGGAAGAAATAAAGACAGACAGACACAGAGAGACAGAAACAGACACAGAGGGAGGGGGGAGAGAGACAGAGAGAGGGAGATACTACTGCAAGGTGAAAAATAATTTTTTCTTAATCTTACACTTTATGAGAATTCTAGGATTAGAACCTTAGTATCTATATTAAACATACATAGTATAAACTTTGAGAAATACAAACATAGCTACATTTTATAAATATTTAAACATTGACTTGATACCTGTTGATAAAATAGCTATGAAATGAAGTCAAATATCATTACCTTTTTATATTTTTTTATTTTAAAGAGAATCATAAAAAAAGAGAGAACAATAGCAAAACACCCACATCATAGATGAAAAAAGCAAAAACATTAAAAATTACACAGGGTTTCAAAACAACATGAAATGAATTAACAGTGCTTGTTATTTTACACATTGTTATCTTCAGTGAAGTTGCTCACATTACTAGATGTAAGAATGGAAGATAGATCAAACAGCTAAAAAGAATAAATATAATGATTTAAAAAACATTAGAGATGATACAGTTTCACTAGACAAGATGGTAGGAATTCACCAATGGTAGTTCTATTGCATATTGTTATCTTCAAATCAGTTGCCCAAATTACCAGATCTAAGCATGTAAAATTGGTCAAAATAAAAAAATTAAGCTTTAACTATTCCTTTCAATAAATCACCAGACATTAGAAGTACAGTTATCCCACAATTTGTCATAGCCAAATCTTTGAAACAACCCAAATGCCCATCAACTGAGGAATGGATAAAAAAATGTGGTACTTTTATACAATGGAGTATTACTCAGCTATAAAAAAGATAAACTTAAGACTTTTATAGGTATATGGATGCAACTTGAGACCATATTCATAAGTGAAATAAACATCATTACTTAAAAAGCAGATTTTTACATAGTCACTTAGACTTATTAGTGTCTACATAGCTTGTGTAATTACTGTCAGTTTTATACAGCTTGAATTTACTCATGAGTATATAAAACACTTATGTTTCTAAAAATTTGCAACACTTACTTGTTTACTTACTAGTCAATGAACATTCACTGTGCCTTTTCTGCATTCCAGGTGCTCTGCAAAGTACAGAAGACACAGAAGGGAAGAAATGATTCTCACTTTCCAAGACTTTTTTATTTTAATGGATATTTGAAGACATTAAATATCATATAATTATAGGATATAAGGTCCTTAAGGCCTGGAATTTTTGCCTCTTTTCTTGTATATAATTCAGAAAAAATACTCCACATATATTTGTTGAGTGGTTACTTAAAAAATGAGTGAAATATAGAGTCTGAGGAACCATAGGATTGGGAAATGAGATTTACTTTAGTATAAAGCTCAGGGCCTTTAATTAAACTAAAAAAAAAAAAAAGCTACAGTAACCAACAACATAAAAAAATTAATTAAACTAAAAAAAAAACAGCTACAGTAACCAACAACATAAAAAATCCCCTGAGGATAGCAACCAGAGGTAAAGGTAGACCAGCAACAGAAAGAGCAGGCAGTACTGACCCTTGATGACCTAGGAAGCTGGGCAAGGGTTGACTTGATGCTCGATCAAGTGGATAAAAGGGATTTCATGGGAATGGGATGAGGAGTTTCCAGGCCTGTGGTGAAGATTATGATTGCAGAGACTCAAGTGTCTGTCATGTACAATGATGCTTGATTAGAGGCTTGTCTCCGAGTCCCCACTGAAGGGAGACTGACAAACGATAATGGAAACTCCCTTCCCAGGGCATTTTGAAACATCTTACTAAGTGCTTCTCTCAATCCATTCTTTTGCGTGCTCTAATCTATCCTACTTATGTTTGCAAAATCCTCCTTCCTGGGCTGAGCAGCAAAGCTCCATTTTGGGAGAAATTATCCAGAACACAATAAGTAACGATGACCTCAAAGCCTTCACAGTTCTTCCCTTTTTAAAGGAAGTACAGTGATCTAAGTTAATCATGTCTAAATGCCTGTAACTATTCCCAAACCCAGAAAGGGTAATCTATGAAGGCTGGCCATGACTTATCACTTATGGTCATCTCCAGAGACAGGTTGGAAAGAAGAAAGACATCGCTTGGTGTATAATTTGGGGAATAAATCTGCCATGGAGATTTCTGTAACTCAGTATTCACAGTGCTCCTGAAGGAAACACGCCTACTTTCTTACTACTAACACCAACTTGATCATTCAAGTTACTACTCTTTGGTGAACAGTGGTACAATAAAATGGTGCTGGTTTTGAGTTAATTCCTTCAAAGAAATCAAAGAGTAAATAACTGGAATTTTTCTAAGGCCTGTGTCCCTGGGAAAGCGAAGAGCTTAGTCACCACAATGGCAATGTCAAAGAGTTAAAACTTTCCAAGAATTCAACAGAAGACCAAGGAAGAGAAAAATGACAAAGCTTCCACCTCAATGCAAAGAACTTTTCTGGGGGACTTTTAGAGTTTCCAATACCACTACTTCTTGAAATTAGCCATCCCAGTTAAATTTAGTTTAGAGTTCTCAAGTTTTCAGTCTTTATTAAAGTCACAAGAAAGCTGGTGGAGTCTTGTGTCAGTACGAAGCAAACCCAATCACAGATCAGTTTACAGGCAGTTTGGGGCCAGCTCAACTTCAGTGACTACATGCAAGCTTCTTCTTAATTTTTTTCCATCACCATTTACACAGGGATCTGTAAAACCCTAATTACCGGTTGGAGTAATATTATCTGCATTAATCTTTTGTTAACATATATTACTTTTGCTTATTCCAGGAGCTGTGCCAGAAATTACTAACTGTGTGCTCAATTATCCACCTCTCCACAGCAGCGCATTATTTTAATATAAACTTTTCACTGCAGTCAGCAACTATTGTGTATTTTCTTTAAATTGACTTGTCATATCTTATTATAAAATATAAAAGGAAATGGCTGAAACTCTTAAGGTTAGGCAGAATTATTTTACTGTGGTTTGGCTTCTATCAGCAGTACAATTTCTACCCAGCAAGCCTTAACATGACTGTGAGAAAATAAAAGACTACGAAATAAACAAAATAGTAAAAATGAGGACTATGCAGTGCATATCAATAGGGATTAGCCAGGCTTAAAAAATTAAATGCAGATCCTCCTTTGTGCTATCCTACTGTGCTCTGCAAGAAATGTAAATATACTCTGAATATGAAGAAAATATATAGGTTAAATCAGTCTCAGGTTTCTTGCTCAATAATAAATATCATTTACATTCTGAGTACCAAATGGGATTAAGCCAATATATATATAAAGTTCAATCTGAATATAGAGTGACAATCTTTAAAGGTCTTCATTGATTGTGTTATTTTTATTCAATTACCTGAATGCTGAGTTCAAAATTAAATGGAAATTCCTCATTACAATCTTACCACAAAGTCTAGAAGTATAGAATAAATATGCCTCCAACAGTATCTTCTGAAACTATTGATATTATAATATTGGTCATCAACAAATAAGATAATTGAAAGACATATTTAAAATATAGGAACATTTCCAGTTCCTGAAAATATGAATTTTAGTCAATTATCTGCTTTTCCACAATTCAGGTAATAGCTTATTTTAAACTAAAAAAAAGTGGAAAGAATTAGTTTGATTCTTGCTCCCTTTTACAAATTTTAGCTTTCAACATAATTCATACTAAGTGATGACTTCCACTGATCAACCTATAAATGTCTGCTCAAACAAGGCATTTGTATGACTTCCATTTTAATTATTTATATGTAGAGATATTGTTATGTACAGTCTCTGTGAACAATTAAGATATAAATCTTTTATTCTGTAAGAACATACTAGTGATGATAAAAATCGAACAAACAAACTACACGTCTGTACCTGCTCTTAATTGTCAACTGTGAAATATCATTGTGGAATAAGCCAGATTCATATGACAGGTTCATATTTGAGTTCAGATAAATCATTTTTAAAGGGCTTGTTTTAAAGGAGAGCCGGTGGCAGAATGGAAAAGCCAAACTCTTTTGTTTTTAACATTTTGCAAATAAAAATATTTGCAAGTACAATTTCTTTTCAGTTTTAACGGACTCCTAAGAGAACCCTTATTTTTTCAAAAAATAAATGCTGCAGGACTACGAATTGGTGTCTCTCTCAAAGGTTGGGTCTGTAAAGTACAAGTTCAAAGAAGTGAGTAGCTTTGGTCAAGGTCCCAAGGAAAGCTTCAGTAAGCCACCGTCTGCTTCTCCTTTATCCAGCTTGGCGCTCATAGGTATCCGCTCTTAAACACACCCAGGGCCTTCATAAACTGTCTCCAATATCTCAAGCTAGAACTGGTATTTTCAAAGCTGTCATCCATTCCCGTACTAAGTCGTTTCTCTGACAGTCTCCCATTTCAAGTTACTTGGATAATAAAAGTCACAGAAACTCACCACGGCGTAGCGTCCTTCTATGACCTGCCCTTGTGCAATTGAGGTTTTACTTACTGCATTCTTTCCTTATCTGCCTGATTCCCTACTATCGAACTGCCTCGCTGTTCTCTGCAGCACTGTGTAGGCTGTTTGCTCTCCAGGGGATGCTTTTTTCTACATTACTTGTTTGGAAAACTTAAACTTGCTTTCCGAAACTCTTCTGGTAGTTCCTGCCTTAGTTTGCCTTTCCTCGCCAATTTTCTTTCATTTCAAGCTACCGCCATCAACACAGATGAACTCACTTTCTCCTTGAATTAACGTCCCTCATCTATAAGGTAAATATGTCACCTCTCTTTTACCAGACTTTGAAGTACTTCAGGTCCTGACTATGTGTTTGCTCTCCGCCTTGTGCAATGTTGGCATAACTTGGGATAAGGGATAAGAATAAATTAATCCCAATTTATTCTAATTTAAGGTATCTGCATGAGAGTAGAAATAAAAATCACGGTTAAAAGTATGGAATTTGAAATTAAAGTGAGTCTTTTTCTTTTAGAAAGTAAAAAGAGAGATGAAATTAAAGTTTTTACTGTCAATCTGTCTTTGAAGATGGAGAATTGATCTAGTTTCTTCAAATTCTTAGTTTTTGTCACAACAAACTTGAAATTCTGTTATCACGTTATTGTTAAGTCTGATCCTCATTGTCAAAGTGAAATTACTATTAATTATCTGAAAAATTTAGATATAAAAATGGAACTATTAATTCCAGCTAATAAAATCTCATGCTAAAATTTTCTTATCAATGTTCATACAAACGGTTCTCTCCGTTTTGTCATTAATGTTGTCTGGCTGCTCAGAGATGTTCGTGTTCTGAGTAGGCGTTATTCCAATTATAAATGCTGATGATCTGCTTGGGTGGCTCTAAGACGGTCAACGTTACTTCGTTTGAACCTTTTCACCTGTATTATTGAACAGTTACCATTCCACCAAATACAGAGAAGTAGACACCGAGGTCCACAAACCATAGTATTGAAGTCTGCATTTCAATTGTACTAATCTATTAGGCTATTTATGTTACCTGGTGATTTTGTGTAAAACTTGCTGCAGTTTCTGCACTTTCCCAGAATGACCCCCCAAATCTTCTGGAGAGAGGTAGAAAGGGAGGCTTGGGGAGGATTCACTGACATTTCCAACATTCAAGAATATAAAATTACAAACAAAACTTAAGCAGATAGCTATGATGTTCAAGCTAAAATAAGGTGATTGATTTTTACATGCAAATTCTATCTTTGAGTGCAGTCAAAATCCACACCTTTTTATTCTATGGAAGCTCCTCAGAAGCTTAATTTATAGGAAATTCTGATTTCCTTTGAGGAAAAATATTTCCTGTAGAGACCTCTTCAACTGTGACTGACGAAACATGAAGCTTTGACCATTTGAGATTATGATCTAAAAATATAATTTTGGAGGCTTATCAGTGTCAAAACTTTTAAAAAACAAACATTAATAAAAAGCACACCTGAGTATTTAATGAAAATTTTTTTTTAAAATTGCATAGAGCTAATACATGTTAGAGGAGATTTGATAAAATGCTCAGCCAATTCCATTTGTACAAACGGTCTGCAGTGCTTTATGGCCTCCCATCAGTTCAGTCATTTAAATGCCAGAGTCTAGTTCTCGGAGCTGAGCCTGTACGAGTCCAGTCGGGAATCAGGCCACTGTTCGTTTGTATCACTCTCAGCTGCAGCACAGGGAGCGGTGGCGGTAGCGTATCAACCAGAGGAAGCAGCTTAATTTACAATTACAAAAGCAAGGGCTTTCACAGGAGAAAAAGAAGTTTTGCTATACCAATACCACTTCCTAGAAGCCATCTTCTTTATTTCAAAAATAGGCAAAAGTGTTGAAAATGACTATTATTTTTTGATTGCTCCACATGGAAGTTTGAAAGAAAAGAATATTAATTATTTTCAATATAATTTCTTCTCGGGGGCTGGGGATATAGCTCAGTGGAATAAGCGCCTGCCTAGCAAGCGCAGGGTCCTGAGTTCGATCCCCAGTACCGCCAAAAAAAAAAAATATATATATATATATATATATATATATATATAATTTCTTCTCATTTTCATAGCTATGTAATTTGAGAACAAATTGCTTCTTTTGGTCAGAAGGTAATGATCCAAAATAAGTGTCCACATGCATCTGGAGTCATCGCTACTGTATATTCCGTTCTGCAAGATGACTATATTAGCTATAAAATGTATATCATGTAAAATGATTTCTGATTATGTTATCTTAGGTATGTTTGAAATAATGCAGACTTTCTCTAGCCAAATATAACTTTTATAAAAAATATAAAATATATGCTATATCAGAAGTGTTGATAGAAAAATTATAAAATTTAATTGGGTTTTCATAAGACAGTGATGCAATTTAATTTGTATATGTCTTCTAAGTCAAAGACACTCAGATGAAAATAACTATAATGAATTGGAAATAAAAGACAAAAGAATGTAGCATTCTATAGATATCCTTTACAGAGAACAAAAAAATAACATTTTATTTACATTTAACTTGGAAGAAAGACTTGAAGATAGCTTTAAGTTAAGGTTCTTAAAAGTTGACTTTTGTAATCAGCTTTTGACATCTGTTAACTGATTTTATAGAATGGTTTTTAAGCGGGTTTCAAAGATCACTATGTAACTATATACAAGAACCAATAATGTCAGCATGCCATAACAACAAGTCACTGTGGCTCAATTTCAGCTGCTGCTGTGCCTTTAATAGCTTTCTGAATGCACTGTGTTTTTGCCTCAACACTATGGTTGCATCTGGGGGCACAAATTAGCAGATTAGTATTGATAGTTCTCATGTTTGATTAAAAATATGTGTATCATGCTTTATACCTTCAAGTAGAATCCTCCTCCCACAAAAGCTACCACATTTTTAGAGCAAATAATCCAGAAGTGGATTCCCTCTGGAACCCAATTCTCATGATATCTGGTTTACCACTACTTATTTTGCCGTGATTTTTCTGAGTCTTGAATGCTAAGTTATATTTGCAAATGAAAGGATTTCTGATTAGAGAATTTCAAACTACTATATGAGGAACAATTCTTAAGTTAAATAAGAATTTATTTTGATCTTATATTTATTATTTTATGAAAAAGCAGCTAGGATTACCTTTCTCATAAGTAAAAATAAATTTTATTGTAATGTGAAATGATGTATTTCACCCTAAAATAAAGTTCCAGACATACAACTGATTATGTGTTTTTTTTATGGATCTAGCATCCTAGCTTTGTAGAAGACATTCATCAAGCTTTGGCTGTGATTTGTGCTCACCAAACCTCCTGCTCCCAAACATAGAAAGTCCTTTATAAGTCACATTATGCAACTGGGATGTAAAATTCAATTTTATCCTTGTAAAAAGCCCTTGAGCAATATTTGCTGGGTGAGAAAAATATAGACAGCAATTTTTTAAATGGCTTGGGTGTTGCATCTGAATATCATAATACATTCTAATCTGCTACCTACGCTAGAAATCCAACCATAAGAACACTCTTAAGATCTCCAAAGTTAACCTCTGAAGGGAACACTGAAGCCAAATTCTCCATGGATTTTCATTTCCCTGCATTAACGAAAATGTCCTGGGGGAATATAAAGCCACAGCTCCTTTTGCGTTTCCAATTGCCCTACGTAAACACATAAAATAGGATATGGACGATTTCACCCACGGTGCATATGGATTACAAATAAATATGAAAAGCTTTAATTCTTCCAGCTCCTGTTCACTTTTAAAATGTCTTCTCTATTACACTGGTAGGTGATTTTACCTTCTCTTAACCGTACAAAAGCTGTACTGTTTCAAAGCTGCAGATCAGTGATGGCGGCAGCTTATTTCTTTTGGTTATCTACAGCACCATCTTAGTGTCTTGGGGCATAAAAGAATATTATCTGTGTGACAGTTATGGCTGGGGCCATCTATACTCTTCATGGTATCGGCGCACAAACTGCTCTGAATAGAAATCACTCAGTTTAAGACATCTTCCATAGTTTCATTAAAACTTAAAATCACAAAGTGCTGCAAGTTACGATGGAGGTTGCACAAAATTTTCAGGGAGTCTATTATGTGCAACAGCATGTAAGTGGTTGGGGTTTTCTTTCGAGGGCTAGTTCACTCAGAGTTGCTAGTCTTTTGTAAAGGCACTGACTATAGCAAGGCAACCGATACATCTGCTTTGTCTCTTTACTTAATTTTCATCACAAATAATGTGTCACTCTGATTGCATGAAATCATCAGGAGTGTCTTCAGCTACTGCACGCAGCCTCTGATCAGAGTCCTCCTCCTCTCTGGGTCCAGGGGATAGATAACACCGGGCAAAGAGACGGGGTGTGGTCGGGAAGCAAATGCAGGGCTAGTTATGTACTACAATGGCAGGTTACAGAGAAAATGTATACATTCATAAAAGATCATTTAGAGGCTGGAATTGTGGTCGCAAGAATGGCTCATTCATATCTGCATTTCATTTAAATGCACTATTTTGACTCCCTGAACATTTGTCAAATACAGTATAGCTAAACTTTTTCACAGGATCACTGAGGTAATGACAGCATTACATTACCGGGAAGCTGCATGACTTGCTGATACTTCCATTTTGCACAGCAGCTTATGAAATAATCAAAATGTGTGCACGAAATGGCGGCCTGCTCTGAATTTATTTTAATACAGATGGGCTTATGCTGAGACAAAAATGTGTTGGGCCCCCCAACACCAGGGACAATGACTTTGCACAAAGCTGAATTTTACCAGCAGAGAAGGTGGATCTATAAGTATTAGACATTTCATAGCTATAGGAAGGATAATCTTTCAATCAGATTAATGAGAAAATATATTGCATGGACCCTACAGCACTTCTGGCTTTCCAGGCTAATGCGTGATTTAAATCCCCAAAGTACATTTTCAGCATGACAATATCCTTTGATAATAATGTCGCTTGCACAAAGACAGAGAAAAATAAAACAGTCCCCCTTGCTTTCCCATTTTAGATTTGAAGTATATTTTCTGTTCTTTTGCTGGCAAGGAAGTGAATTCTATTGAGAAGAGTCACATTTCATAAGACAAAGAGCATTTTCTAATTATGCCACCTGTCAAGATCGGAATCTATGGGATTGCAATTGCTATTGCAGAAGGGGAGGGGCAGTTGCACATGGTCCTGTTTACTTCGGTCTATGATTACTATTTGCGCTCAGATATTGCTAAATGTAAATCAGCAGGCGCGCAGAACCATGCTTTGAGGTAAACACCAAAAGTCGGGTTTCAGAGTAGGTCCCACCGTTCTCATTTCAATTTCCAGTAACCAATTTTCTAAGATTTTCTAATTCATCTATTGAACAACAACATAAAGCACTGGAAATAAAAAAGGCAGAAGGAAATTGCTGGCTGTGTATAGAGGCAGCTAATGTGAAAACTTGTACATCAAAATATACTTATGCAACATGTATATACATTTATATGTATGACTATATATTATAAATATCTACTACTGAAGGAAAATGATTTTCAGGAAAAATACTAGGGAATATAGGTATAATGACTGCAGAATACTTCTATACATTTTGTTATTTTTACTTAATTTTTATTATAACTGTGCAGACATTAAAGAAAATCTCACTACTATTCCAATGTATCCCTGGAAGTTATCGCATGCTATTCTTTGTGCATCTCTGGGGAACACTTCCCTGGGCCCCGTCACACATTACTCTTTATTTCCCCCAACACTGCAATTGTTGAAACACTACGGCATGTTAAACAAGGAGGATAAACACTGTACTTCCCATGGCTTTCTCATATGCTATGCGTACAGGGACATGATCAATCACTATAAATACAATTATCAGATAAAAATGACTCCACTACTCGGATGATAATTTTGATATTTAGGAATATAAAACAGCACATTTTCAGACGTGCAATGAGAAGAGAAAATGTAAGTAAGCAAACTATGTAATAGCATTGAGTTCGTGATTAGAGATTTAGCTATAAAAAGTTACTGTGTAACTCCAAGAAAAACAATGGTAATCCTGTTAGGTTCTATAAAGACATTCGACATTGTATTCAAACATTTCTGACCATGTCACTTTCAAGCAGCTGTATCCAACAACCTAAGCCATATTTTGATTTGCTGACTTTGCATAGAGGATAGGTTATTCTCAAAATATTAAAGCATTACTTTAAAAATAAGCAAATAATTTTTTAAAACAAGATATTAGATACTTTCAAATGCAATGCGTCATATTACAATTGCCTAAATTTTTTCTATAATTTCATTTAAATCAGGGTATGATTTTTCAAAAGTTCTGAATATACAGTCTCTAGCTTATAGTTTAATTTATGAAATAGTTACTCTACCATAACACGAAACCCATACAGATTCATTAGAAACTATACTTTAATTTTGCACTTCTCCTGTACTAGCACTATGCATTACGATCATCTCTTGCAATGCTAGGCAGCGAGAGTAAGCTGCACCATTCAGTCAGCCACAGCAGCAGGAAGATAAACACCCAGTGCCCCTTGGTGTACAGTGATGTGAAGACTTGAGGTTCATGAGGCCAGGTGTTTAAAGCATTTCTGATCTACAATATTTTTTATTTATAATGTGATTTTTAACATAACTCTATTATGACTCAGAAGCATCTGCAGAAGATGTTAGTGAATGGTCCATATTCTTCAGTATAGTCTGCCGTACTATATGGACTAAATTGTGCCACCTCCCTGGTTCATACGTTGGTATCTTAACTCTGATTACTGCAGAAATTTTGGAAATAGTGTCACTACAGATGTACTTAATATGAAGTCATAGGACTGGGTGATGACTGAGTGTCATTGTAAGAAGAAGAGATGAGTACATAGACGCGTAAAGCAGGAAGACCACAAGAAAAAGACAGCCATCTACCAGCTGAGAGGAACGATCTCAGAAGAAACTAGTCCTACTGCCACCTCAATTACTGCTTTCTGTCCTCCAGAATTATAAGAAAATGAATACATTGGTAAAGTGCGATGATGTGTGATACTTTGTCATGGCAGCCCTAGCAAACAAATGCACCAGATAAAAAGGAGGCTTTAAGTATGTAAGGGCCGGGCCTATTTATAAGGTTAATGCATTTACATCTGATTCTTTTTCATAATAGAGTATTATTAGGATTCCTTACTAAACTGTCCACATGACCTAATTTGAAGTTCTCTTTTCCAGCTCAAGAAAACAAAATTCTTAGCAAGATTAAGGAATCACATCTGAAATATATTCAAACAGAGCAAGATTAGTGGAAAACCAGGTAGAGATGCTGATACTCATTGATTTGCATATTATTCTGATGATTTGATTTGTAGTGATGTGTTTGCCTGTTAGTAAATACTTCATGTTGTGCAAAAAAGTGCATCTTGTCCCATACATACACACTGACAGGGTGTTTGTAGGTTAATGTAATTCTGTGCAAGCTGGCTATGTGACAAATGCAGATTGAGAAAGGAATTTCAACCAGCATCATGTACCACACCTTGAGTTGTTGATCAATAATTAACATGAAGACTAATACTGGTGATTATATATTAGATCCAATGTGTCCCAGACACTGAAGCGTAAGTACACACATTCTTGCATTCAATTCCCTTAAATTTATGATCTAAATACATTTTATCCACATTTTAAAGAAAAATAATAAATAATAATAATAATAAAAATAATAATTTAACCCTTGTGAAATTTGGTCACTTGCCTAGATCAGATAATAACCAGTAGACGGTGGTGCTGGGACATAATCTGTGGTGACATGATGCGACCCTTCAACAAAGTCTTTGTGATAAAATAAAGACAACGGCTCACCAGTTCTGTGCTCAGTCTTCAGGACAAACAAAAAGGAAAAAATGTCTTTCTCCTACATTGGTTATTTTAAATTTAGAAAGTAAACATAGAAACTAAGTAAAAGAACAACGTAGTAGCAAATCCATCTCAGATATTTAAAACTCTAAAAGTTAGGCAAAAACTATGTAACCTTTTTAAACTCTCTATTATATTATTAATTGGTAATTTAGAAGACAGCACTCGATTGCATATCCTCTAACTAGTGCCATTCTTTGCACTGGTCAGTGGCTCACTGAGAACTCAAATTAACCCTCTGTATCCTTCTGTCTTGAGTATCTGCCACAAAGGGGAGATAGTACTAATTTTTCTTTTCCTGAAAGAAGAGGTTTGGACAAATTCCTATTTTCGGAGGAAACATTCTAAAAGAATCTTCTGTTATACAAGGTCATGAGAAACTGGAAAACAGAGAATATGTTTAATCAGACAAAAATGCATTTTAGTAAAAGCAAAATACGTGATAGTTAACGTTGCACTAAAAGAAGATAAAATGAGCCCCTCACCTCCAGGTACAGCAGCTCGTGATAGAGTCTTGGCAGTGTTATCTGCCCGTGCTGTCACTGCTTGCAGATCCACAGGGTCTTAATGCTCATGGATGTAGCGTGGTTATTGTACTCCAAGTGTGAGTGCCATATTTAAAAAACAAACAAAAAAATAAAAGAAAATGAGGTCAGTAAAGATGCAATGCCCTAAGGTTATGCGTTTACTTTTGAAAAGTTATTAAGATATATCTAGACTTTTGTTTACATTTTGTTTTCAGTGTTTACTTGTAGTATAGCACGTAGCTCTAAGAAGATGTATTTTCACTTTCTGGTTCGCATAACAGAAAGATTCAAAGGAAGGGGAATATGACTTTTTCCTTATATAAGCAACCCAAGTCTTCGGTGGGGCTACAAAGGTTTTACTACCTCGTTGAAAATAAATTACCTGTAGAAATTCTTAAAAGTAAAGAAAACTGAGCATTTTTGTTTTTCTTGTGGAAAGTAATAGAAGAAAAAATTTGGATACTGTTTTAACTCAGATTCCACAATTTTTTCTTATTGGGAATAGTCATATAGTGCTCAGAGATTTGCAAAGTATGGAAATGCAACAAATCAAGAAAAGTTTGTTGGAGCCTTGTTAAAGAAAAAATAAGTGCAGAAGTATTAGTGAAATGTACGCGTCTGAGAATGCACACAACAAATGTTTGCTGGATGAAGAGGTGAGTGAATTAACAAATTTGAGATCTGCTCCTTTGCTAATTTGTACAATAATTATAACAAGAAAAATTTACTTTAGCCTTAGACATCATAAGCCTTTTAGCAAAGTATGAATGATCTTTACATTTTTTGAAAAAAAAAATTGTTTTAATATCAATAGGGGTTATAACATAGTACAGTAGAATCAGTAGTTCCTGAAATAGATACCAAATGACAGAGATGATGGTAGTAGCAAGTAGAAACTTTAAAGTAGCCAGAAATATGTCATAGAACTTAAGAAAAAATGGAAATACTGAAAGAGTGGGGGTATTAAAGAGAGCTAGGTGGAATTATGGAGAAAAGCATGTAACACCTGGCATTAAAATTCTACTTTCTGGGATCAGCATTTGAAAAAATAGTATCAGAGATCATGAACTTGAACAAATTACAAAAGAAGTTACTTTTTTTTAACAGTAGCACAGACAGATAGGACTAGTGTGAAGTTCCAGAAAGAAATTAAGGAAAGAAAGGAAAAATATCTGAAGAATTATGATACACAATTTTCTTAGTCTGATCAAAACTATGAACTCACAATTTCCAAAATTTCAAATAGCATCAGATGAATACACAAAGAAAACCACCTGTTGAAACAAACAAAAAAGAATTCTTACAAACATCTAGAAAAAGAAGGCACATGCATAAGAATCAAGATTTGAAGATCATGATTGCTTTTGAGACAATATACATATCAGAAGTAAAATGAAACACTATCTCTAAAGAGCTGAAAAAATTTAGACTCCAATAGCTAGCAAAATGATCTAATAAAAAGATAATGGGTGGAAGAATTATTACATGAAGAAAACTGACAAAATTTGTTGTCAGTAAGTTTGTACACAAAGAAATTTTAAATTAATATCTTGAAGAAAAAAAATTTTTAAGAAAAAATTCACGCTATTTAAAAAATAAATTTCACTAAAACCTGATGCACACACAAAAATGGTAAATGAGATGGAAGAGGTTTTGGAAAAAGATGAAAATATATTAATGACATATCATTGCATTATAAATAAAGTAGTATAAAATATTTGAAGATCAACTCTGACAAATTAAAGATGCCTATTATAATCCATTGAGCAAACATATATAAGAAAAGAGATATTGTTAATAATTCAAAAGCAGTGAATAAGCAGAAATACTGAAAAATATCTAACTCCAGAAGAACAAAGAACATATGGGACTAATGTGTTCCCATATGTTCTTTCTTCTTGCAACCCTTATATAGAAAGATTTCTTACAGTCATAGGTTAGAATTCCTAGTATGATTAATATGGCACTATTATTATTCAAAAAATCTACATATTCAAAATTTGAATGTTTTTTTCTATAGAATACTACAGAATACAGTAGAATACAGTTTTTACTGTAGAATACTAGCAATCCTCTTATGCCATTTATGTGGAACTGACATAGACTACAAATAGTGAAAATCATGTAAAAAAGTTTAGAAAGACTCACAATTTCTAATTTTGAAACTTAACACTCACAATATTTAAAACAATGTAGATGAACATATAGAACTTGAATAAAGCTGCAAATACAGAAGTAAATACATGCATATATCCAACTGATTTTCACCAACTGTACAAGATTATCAATGTGGAAAAGGAAAGCGTTATTAAAAATAATACTGGGAATAATATGTAAATAAAGTAAGATGCTTACTCATACCTTACAAATTAATATTTCAAATTGATTAACAAACCTAATATAACTATACTAGTAGTATACTATGCTTGCCAATGTGTACGAGTCTTAATGAATTTGGTTTTGGCAAAGGATTCTTAGATCTGAAAACAAAATTTGAACAATAAAAGAAAATATTTAAGGTATGTTGGGCTTTATCAATTTTTAAAACTTGAACTCATGAAAACATATTTTAAAGATAGTGACAAAGATATTTTGTATAGTGGCAGAAAATGTTTATGAATCACATATTTGATAATGTTTTAGTATTGAGAATATTCAAGTAATTCTCACGATACAAGGAAAAAAGAACCCAATTAAAAGATAGCATTGAATTGACATTTCCCAAGTGATCAATGACCATATGGAAATACGTACAACATTGCCAGTCTTTCAGAAAATGCAAACTCAAACCTCAAAGGGATATTTCTTGATACCCATTAATCAGTAAATCAGAACATTAATTTTAAAGGAAAAGTGAAAAGTGTGTCAAGAACTGGAAGAGATTGGAATCACTGCATACAGTAAAATTTCAGACTAACTTCTTTCACTTAGCAATATGCATTTAGGATTTACCCTTTTGTGGTTTGATACTTTATTTCCTTTGACTACTGTGCAATATTCCATTGCATGTTTGACCAGTTTGGCTACCAATTCACCTTTTGACCCACATATTAGACGATAGAGATATTAAATAAAACTATGGCAGACAAAGAATTTCATTCAGACTTAACTTTGTAGATCGCTTTGGTGAATGCCTAGCTGTGTGATTTCTACATTCCTTGATAAGATTATGTAATTTTGAAAGAAACTATTAGTAAGCAAAGTGTTCCTAGTACTTCTCATCCCCTCCAGCCAGGAATGAGTCTTCCTTTTGCTGGATTTCACTTTTGTTTCTGCTTGTTTAATTTTAACCTTTGTCATTGTTGTGTAATCATGGCTTATTTTGATTTTAAATTTCAAATTAATGAATAAAAATTTTGTTAAGCATTTTTGCATATACTTGTCATTTGCATATATTCTCTGTAGAGTTATCTTTACAGAACTTTTGTTCATTTTTGTATTTGTTTGTTGTTCTTATTTTTGACTTTAATTATCTTGATAGATGTTCTGTATCAAACTGAATAAATTCTCCATTCCTAGGTTGCTGAAATATTTATTTTGTGAAGGTGTGGGATGGATTGTGTAATGAATGCTTTGTACCATTTTTAACATAATATTATTTTTTCTTTAGTCTATTGATGTAGTTTATTATATTGGTTGACTATTGATTATTGAATCCATCTTATACAGTTATATCAAATCCCCCTTAGCCATTGTATGTAAGCGTTTTTCTACTTTGCTGGATCTTGGTCTTGCTACTTCACTGGATATTGAAAACTAGGAAATAGGTGACAGTGGAAACACCAAGGAAAACATCTCATTTGTTGACTTCTATCTTCAGTTTATGAGCTCTGATAGTGATAGATTGACTTGTTATTCTTTTAAAGTTCAAGAAAAAGTTAGACTTTGAATAATTCATGAACACTAGAAATACCTGGAGAATATACATGAGAAGAATTGACAGCAGGTAATCAGAGATGGTAAAGTGAGGAATTTGGAGAGTATAAAGAAAAGGACTGGTGAAGAAAAAATGAGTAACATTTTGGGGAAAATATATTAATCAGATTGGATTATCTTCTTTCTACTCAGTGATTAACACTAGCAGCCCAGACCCACAGTTTCTGTCATTCCTCCCATTAAGACGTACCCATCTATGTTCCTGTCTGAGACAGCACTCCAAACTTACGTATGTTCATAGTGAGCTGTCTGAGTGTTATTGTTAAAGGAAATTGTTCTTTTCCTATTGAATAATCTTTGCACCTTTGTTGAAAATCTTGTAGTCCTAGATGCCATTGAGTCTTAATTTTTCTACAAAAATATACATGTGAGAAAGAATTTTTTCATTGTCCCATACCTACAGTTTTTGTTTTATAAAATTTCTTTAGCTGGGAGAACTCCTTTTATGTGGGTCTTCATAGGTATTTCTTTTCAGCCAGCTTCCCTTATAAGAGGTGAAAGCTTCCTACTTAAAAAAGTAAGACGATACAAACAGGGCTATTCTAACCCATTTTCCCCGCTTTGTCAGCCCAGGAAAATGTGGACCAGAGCGAGCTGGGGCTCCTCACTTCCCGAGGTTCGGGTGGTGACTGACAGTGAGGATGAGGCCAATGATGCCTATTTTCTCACCTGCAGCCATGAGTACATCATCCTCTGCCCAAATTAGCGCGTTGCAGCTCAATCCTTCCCTCATACTCAGAGAATAAAATGTTTTGCTTCCAGTTTTAACTCTTGCATGCAAAGAATGTAAAAATTATCACTCTGTCCTTGAAAACAAAGAGGAAACTTACAGAACCCATCTGAGAAGAGAGTTTTGAATAAACTTTAACCACTCTGGACAGATAAGCCAATTCAGAGTTGCACCTACTTTCCGTAAATGTAAAATGTTAGGATTATTTAAATAGTCATCTTCATGGATTCCTGGAGTTCAGTACAGAAGAGCTTGAGAGTTATACTCTCACACAACTACAGTCTTGATATACGCCCACATGCTGCAGGGTCTTAACAGTCAGGAACCGCACCATTCAGGAATAAAAGGTACTTGATGAAGAGCCAAGGGAAATCTCTTTATGCCTTTGGCAAAGAGAAGTGAAAAGTAATCACTCCAAAATAAGTACACTGCAGTCTTTATAATAAACATCTCTAAGTATATGCAGTACAACAGCCATTGTTAATTTCTGTCATCTAATAAGTACACTGCAGTCTTTATAATAAACATCTCTAAGTATATGCAGTACAACAGCCATTGTTAATTTCTGTCATCTTGTTTTGAAATTCTGAATCTTTTAATTTTTTTATTCTATTGAAAATAAAAAATTAGCAAATAAAAGGCTAAAATTAAAAAAAGAAAATGTCTTTACCAGAAACTTATCCCACCATGAGTAACATTCTTCCATCAATTCCAGCTCTCTCTGCTCTTTGTCTAATCCAAGGAGCCATAAGAGGCTATAACAATTTAGAAACACTTGTGTAGATCTCCACAAAGAGATTCACGATGACGAAGAGAGTGAGACCTAGAAGATTATAAAGCCTTTCCCTTCCACATGTAATCGGCACATAAGTAAGCTCTACTCCAGGATAACAGTGGATTATAGCTGAAAGAATCACAAAGTGAAAGCTTCAAAGAGGAGTATTTAGAGAAGGCAAATGCAGAGACATAAAAGACAATAGGAGAATTAAAAGTTTTCTTACCTACAGCTGCAGTAAACACTAAATATAATTGAACTCTTAATAAGATTGAAATAAATACTCACAAAGGTCTGTATAATTCTGTGAGTTCCAAGTGTCCCATACAAAGCATCCAGACTTCTAGAAAAGCTTTATAGTGTGCAAAAATAAAATAAAATAAAAACTAAGGAGGAAACCATCATCATAACCTAGATTCAATAATGAAATTGAATGTAAAATTGTTAGAAAGCTTAAAATTACTATGATTACTACCTAAAAATTTCTACAGGGAAAGGTATGTAATACAAAGTCACAGATTGCTAATTAGAGCAGAGAAGTAGAAATTTTCTAAAACACTCTCAAAAATGTTTACACATAAAATGCAGTGACATAAATGGAGAACACTTTTGATGGACTGATGTATCAAGTGAGCACAGTGAAGAAAAATCAGTGAACTTAAGTGTAGGTCACGCAATTCTGAAACCAAAAACAACAAATAAACCAGGAAAGAATATCCGATAATTGCAGAGCAAGTTTAAAAGGTATAATGTCTATCTCATCAAGAGAACTACAAATCCAATAGAAGAAATATTTGAAAAATAATGGCAACAAACTTCATAAAATGTATAGAAGGCCAACAGGCACAAAACAAAGCCCAGCAAACATTTCGAATGATTGATAGCTAAAAGTTTATTACAAAGATTATCACACAAATCTTTATTACACAAAGATTTATCACATTCAAAGTATACAAAGCCAAAGACTAAAAAATAGTTAAAAGAAATGAGAACAAATATAAAACACCAAATCTTTAAATGAACAGATAAGAATTACAGAGAGCTTCTGAAAAGAAGCCATGCAAGGAGAATCAACTCAAATAGTTAAATTAAGAGAAAAATGGTACCTTAACCAAGAGTTCTACATGTAGAAAGTTTTCTACAAAGTAAATAAAAAAGAGACATTTCTGACAGCCAAAAGCTGAGAGAATACATGATCACCAATGAATGTGTCCTTTCAAAATTATTTCATCAAAAGGAAGTAAAAGGCCTCTAATCAACACCGAGATCTACATAGCAGAAGAAAAGATGCTTGTATAAAAATAATATACATTCTCCTCATGTTCACAAAGAACATTTACCAAAACAGACCGTATTTTGGCCCTTGTAATACACTTAAAAGAAGAAAAATTACACAAAATATATTCTTAAATTAGAATTAAGCTAGAAATAAAATAGAAAAATAATTTAATAATTGTTAAATATTTAGAGATTGTATCCAATGTCTAAATAACAGTTGAGTCAAGGGATAAGTTGCAAGAAAAAATTTTAAATATTTTAATCTAAGTAAAAGTAGAACAACATTTAACAACATTCAGGAGAAGCAGAACCTTAATGGCAATTCTTACTACTGTGAGGGTATGTTAGAAAAGAAGAAATTTCTGTAAGTATCTTCAGTTCCCACTTTAAAAAACTAAAGAAAGAAAAGAATGTTAAACCTAAAGCAAGCAGAAGGAAATAATACTAAATCTTATAGAAGAGAGGATTAATATTTAAAATAGAAAAAATAAATAGAACCAACTAAACCAAACTAATAGAATTGGTAAATGTTTAGCCAGGCTCACAAAAAAGACCAAATTACTAATATCAAGAAAGCAAAAGGATTTATCATTACTGATCTTGTACACATTAATAGGATGATAAATAATTCCTTGTCAAGTGTTCTACTAGATTCAGAAATGCTAAAATTCACACACATAATAAAACCACCTGATGACATCAGTTCCTTGGGGGATGCAGAACAAAAATACTTATTTTTAGTGGGCAAGAAAATGGCGCATTGACTTTGGAAGACAGGATGACAGTTTGTGATTAAAAAAAGATGTCCAAAAAGACATGGATGAATCTACTGTACACATCGCAACATAAAATTCAATGTAAATGCTGTACACTATGTACCAGCTAAAGGCAAAGTCATCTAGACAGTAAATACTGCATTACCATCACTGCAAAGATTTCTGTGGAAAGAAGCCTAAGTAGGTAAAGACTATGTAATTATTTGAGGAAGTAAAATAACTTTAATGATATTATGAATTTAAATAAATGATTTGCCATTTCTATATATCTTGTAAAGGGAAATGTGCTTCCCTTTCATCCCGGATTATCACTTTAGGAAGAACTGCATTGTAAACAGATTTTTAACAATGGAAACAGTGTTTTACTCATAAAGACAGTGCTGGCCAGCTTATTGCCCATTTTCAAAAGTTCGAGCTAAACTCAGGGTTACAGTTTTGTGGTATAAACTCTTATGAATGCAGTTTTTAATTTAGCCCCCCAGTGCTACCCCATGTGACACTGGGACAAGAGGAAGTGACCCACATTTACTGATCCTCATGTTGCTGACAAGATCAGGAGTAACCATGTCTATTTATCAATGAGTCAAGATTCTGTGTCTTTAAGAAACTATAGGTGTTTTCCTAATTTGTTTTCAAGTGGCATAAAATTTCAAGTATCACAGTTCTTGACAGTCAATATGTTTAAACATTAACATTGATTTGGTATTTTTCTGGATAAATTAAATGTTATATTGTTCTTTTTGATTTTTTTCAATTATTTATTCTGAAATAATCTATTAATACATAAGAGTTATCCATTTTCTATTTGCTTTCCTCCTTTGAGTCTAGCCCAATGTGCCATTTTATACATTTATCATCCCTTTTTGGTTGTTGGTACTGGAAATTGAGCTCAGGATGTTGCACTTGCCAGCCAGGGACTTATGCCACTGAGCTATATCCCTGGCCCCTTATTATCCCAATTTAATCACAAAAGTTGTACTAAGGATTGGAGGCAGAGCCTTCTACATACTAGGTAAGTGTTCTACCACTGAATTACATTTCCCAGCCCAAATTTAGATTTTTTTTCCCTGAAAGATAGTTTTACTGAAGATCAAAGTCAGTATATCACATACAATAAGCTATTTAAATAACATAAATATTTCTTACTAATTAGTAAAGATATGTTCTCCTAAGATTCTCCCCCAAGATTTTTATCCATTTCTCCTGATACTCTGACACTTCCCCAGTATACACATAGCTCCAGCTCTTTATGACACACAAACAAAAAGATTAACACTTATCCAAGTTCAGGATCAAAGCACAGACAGAGGGGCTGGGGGTATAGCTCAGTGGCATAAGCGCTTGCCTGGCAAGCGCAAGGTCCTGAGTTCGATCCCTGGTACCGGAAAAAAAAAAAAAAAAAAAAAGCACAGACAGAGAGGCTTTGCCCATCTCTTCAAATTGCTTAAAACATATAGTTAAAATTATAAATATTACATCTGAAAATGTCTACATTGCATGGAAAATGGATTTGAGGATCAGAAGTGAAGATAACTTATCCAAAGTGGCATAGACTATACATTTTCAAGTGAAGATTCAAATGCTGATTTGGGTGATAAAAAAACTCTGTTTCTCCTATGTGAGGTGCCTGTATTTTTTTTTATTTTAAAGATAAAAGAATATAAACTCAAATATAATATCATCTTCACACTTGTTACTCAGTTATCTCAAAAGCAATAAAGGAAATACATAATTATAGAGAAGATACTAGGAGATTAACAATGGGTGCTGCATTACATAATGTTATCTTCACATTTCTTACTCAGATATAAACAAGAATAACGCAAAAAAGACAAAGGAAACACAGAATTATAGAGCAGATATTGGGGAATTAAAAATGGATGCTGTATTACAAAATGATGTCTTCACTTTTGTTACTCAGTTATACAAATGATGGCACGTTCGATTAATCACAGTTTTCTTTTTCTCCACCCTCATCTCCACTGTTCTCCCACCAAATCAGTCGTCTTCTCTCTGACAATAACTGTACTTTTTGGTTTATTTACTCCATCAGGTTCTCACATTGGGAAGGCACATGGCTGCTTCAAATTATGCTGTAATAAATGTGGGTGCACTCAAATTACTATGGCAGTAGGTGGAAACGCACCTATCCTCAAAGATGGTACATATGCAGGGAACCAAATACACTATAGTCATACCTGACTGATAAGCCCTCGAGGCCCTTGGGGGTCTGGTTGAGTCCACGGGTTCGCCTCTGTGGACCGCCAGGCTCTGCTTAAAGAGGTGCCCCCGGGGGCCTGGTTGAGTCTGCAGGGTCACCCCCATGGACTGCCCAGCTCTGCTCAAGCAAGGCACTCCTGGGGACCCAGTCAAGTCCGTGTGGTGGCCCACATGGACCACCTGACTCTGCCCCAGCAAGGACCTCCCACCAGCCCAGTCTAGTCCAGGGGGTTCACCCCTGCAGACCACCGGGCTCTGCTCTAGTGAGCCTGTATTATTGTATGTAACGAAGTCCTCTTTTCGGTCTTTGAGATCAGAAGCATTTAAATGCTTTTCCTATTTATACTTGTATGTATATTGGTATCTGTATTCACTATTCAGTATTCTCATTAGGAAGACGTTTTAGACAAGTACACAGAGGCCATAACCTTAATATACTACGTAGCAAACTATCCTGTGTTCTGAAACAAATTTGTGAGTGTCTGAAGTGCTTAAGATGTCAGGACACTGTCTTTTTTGTTAAGCACTAGAGTATCCCTTTAAACATTTGCTTTGAACCATTTTCTACATGGGAAGACTTACGTAGAATTTTGCACTGGTTTATCGCAAGCAACAATTGGTAGACAAGGCCTTTGATAACCCTCAAATAGATGCGGTCATGTAAATTCATGAAAGTTGAATAATAAAACTTAATGCATCTGTTCCTTTTATTACTGTAGAGCTTAGGAGAGTGTTTTGTCTGAAGATTCAAAAAAGTAAAATTAACCATTCCTGCTGCCATTCTGTTCTTGCACTTGATGCTTTGCTGTGCACCACTGCCATGAACTGTTGCCCTCTGCCATATGCCACTCTGCCTCAGAACCAGCCAAATAAGGACTGAAAGCTCCAAAAACTCCCACAGAAAGCCAGACCAGCTCAGCGGAGCTAAGGAAGCAGCGTTTCCTGAGGCACACCATGCTCTGCCCAGCCCTGGGCACCATTAGACAGCCCGTGCCCACAACACTTTCCCGCAGAGAGCAAGACCAGCTTGGTGGAGCTATGGGAGCAGCTTTTCCCGCGAGACTCTAGCCCGGTGAATAAACTCCAGCAGAGCGGCAGCACTTGTGAGACTTTCCCAAAGCTTCCCTCAGAGAGGGAGCCCAGCTTCTCAGTGGGCAAAAGTAGAGCAGGCTTCACAGCGGACCTTTGACGGGTAAAGCCCATGCTGGTGCTCTGCCCGGCAAGACAACTTTCCCCCACCATGGCAGGTAGGCTCTGAGCCTGACAGCTCAGCAATCTTCTGGGGTTTCTGGGCCCAGTGCTTCATGGTGAGCTAACATCTGGGGATAAGTTTGATATCCAGGTAAACTAGGGTTGCTAGAGTCATCTGTGAGCTGTCTGGGTAGTGTGTAGCTCAACACTTTTCATCTGACATCCAAAATGACAAGACAGAGCAGCAAAATGCAGTCTCAGAACTCAATCCCACCCAGAACAAGTCGAGGAAACAATGATATAGGAGAACTAGGAAGCCACATACCTGCAATTTCTGAAACGATTGCATCTAAAGTAAAGAAACAACTCCATCAGGCCATAGAAGAGATTAAAGCAGAAATAATACCTCAGGCAAAAAAATGAAGTGAAAATAATAATAAAAGAAATGCTCCGCACATATAGAGAAGAAACAGATAAAAGAATAGAAGAACATAGGAAACAAATGAAAACTTACATGAACAATTTAGGAATGAATTAGAACACATGAAACAGACTCAAAGAGATTGCCAGGAATTGAAAACTTCCACTGAAAGCTTGCAAAACTGCTTCAGTGAAGCTGAAGATAGAATTTCAGATCTTGAAGACAGCATGGCAGCTAGCGACCATGAAAGGAAGTCAAGCATCCTTAAAGTCATCACGGATCCAGGAAAAAATAATCCAACAGCTCCAAGATGAAGCAAAAAGAAATAATATCTGAGTAATAGGAATCAATGAAACAGCAGGAGGCAACACAAATGATATAAAAAGAATATTTGCAGAAATAACAGCAGAAAATTTCCAAAACACAGTAAGAGATACGGAAGTGCAGTTAAACGAATCATGTAGAATCCCAACAGGCCATAAACCAAATGAAGCCACACACAGACATATAATAGTCAAGATCCCAGACATCCAGCAAAAGAACACAATCTTAAAAGCAGCTAGAGAAAAGAAACAGATTACCTATAAAGGAAAGCCCATTACAATCACAGCAGACTTCTCAACAGAAACCATGAAATCAAGAAGAGCTTGGAGCGAGATATTACAGATTCTGAAAGAAAACAGTTTCCAACCCAGACTGCTGTATCCTACAAAACTATCCTTGAAATTCAATGGAGAAATAAAATATATCTACGACAAAAAGAACAACTGAAGAACTTCATAAGTTCCAAACCAACATTACAAAAAGCACTAAAAGAAATTCTTTTTTTTTTTTTTTTTTTTGCAGTACTAGGGATCGAACTCAGGACCGTGTGCTTGCCAGGCAAGCACTTATTCCACTGAGCTATATCCCCAGCCCTAAAAGAAATTCTTGACAGAGAAAAAAGAGAC
The DNA here is from genome assembly GCA_004027595.1 of Dinomys branickii. Lineage (NCBI taxonomy): Eukaryota > Metazoa > Chordata > Mammalia > Rodentia > Dinomyidae > Dinomys > Dinomys branickii. Next base: position 64,233 of record PVLD010002237.1, read on the forward strand.
CACAATCTCAAGAACAACAATAGAAAGGAAGCTTTAAGCAGAACAAGCAAGTAAACAGATATCAAAAATAGGAAAGCAACAACAAGTAAATAGCATGACAAGAATAAGCCAACATATAACAGTTATAACCATTAATGTAAATGGCCTCAATTCACCAATCTAAAGAAACAGACTGGCAGAGTGGATTAAGAAACAAAATCCAACAATATGCTGTATAAAGGAAACACATTTTACTCAAAAGGAAATCCACAGACTGAAAGTTAAAGGATGGAAAACAATTCTCCATGCAACAGGTTCCCAAAAGAGAAGGGGTTTCCATTATGTTTGCAGACAATGTAAAGTTCAATATGAAAACTATCAAAAGAGATAAAGTAGGCCACTACATACTAGTTAGCAGAAAGATGCAAGAGGAAGAGATAACAATCCTAAACATTTATGCACCAAATACCGGGGCACCAAACTTTGTAAGTCAAATCTTAACAGACATGAAGAACCAGATAACTAGAACCACTACTGTAATAGGGGAACTAAACACCACTTCCACGCAAAAAGACAGGTCAACCGGACAAAAACTCTGCAAAGAAATAACAGACATGAAACAAAGGTGTGAACAATTGGACTTAGCACATGTATACAGATTGTTCCACCCCACAACATAAGAATGCACATTTTTCTCAGTTGCACATGGATCTTTCTCTAAAATAGACCACATTCTAGCCCATAGAGCATATCTACCTAAATGCAAAGGAATTGAAATTATCCCACGCTTATTATCTGACCATAGTGCAATAAGATTGGAAATTAATGACAGAGGGAACTCTAAAACCCCATAAACACTTGGAAATTAGATAAAAACCTCCTGAATACCCAATGGGTCACACCAGAAATTAAAGAAGAAATTAAAAATACCTACAAACAATGAAAATACAAATTCAACTTACCAGAATCTGTGGGATGCAATGAAAGCAGTTCTCAGAGGGAAATTTATAGCAATGAACTCACATATAAAGAACACAGAAAGAGAGCAAATAAATAGCCCAATGCTACACTTCAAACTTCTAGAAAAAGAAGAAGAAGCCAAACCAAAAGCCCAAAGAAGGAAGGACATTATAAAATTGAGGGCAGAAATTAATGCAATTGAGATGAAGAAAACACTACAAAAAATAAATGAATCAAAGAGTTGATTCTTTGAAAGAAAAAATAAAATTGATAAACCCCTAGTCAACCTTATCAAAAAAAGAAAGGAAAGAATTGAAATTCATGCAATGAGGAATGAAAAGGATGAAGTCACTAGAAATCCCACAGAAATTCAAAAGATGATTAATACCTATTTTGAAAATCTTTACTCCCATAGGATAGAAAACTCAGAAGAAATAGACAGATTCCTAGACAGGTACGAACTACCAAAATTGAATCAAGAAGATACGAAAATCCTGAACAACCTAATATCAATTAATGAGATTGAAAATGTCATTAAAAACTTACCAACAAAGAAAAGCCCAGGACCTGATGGATTCACAGTAGAATTCTATAAAACATTCAGTGAAGATTTAATTCCAACACTCCTCAAACTCCTCAATGAAATTGAAAAGAAAGCAATTCTCCCTGACTCATTTCTGGATGCAAGTATTATACTGACACTAAAACAGAGAAGGACCCAACCAAGAAAGAGAACTACAGAACAATCTGCCTAATGAACATAGATGCAAAGATACTCAATGAAATACTAGCAACTAGAATGCAGAGAATCATAAGGAAAATTATACACCATGACCAGGTTGGATTTATTCCAGGAATGCAGGGATGGTTCAATATTTGCAAATCAATTAATGTAATACATCATATTAATAGAGTCAAAGACAAAAACCACACGATCATCTCAATAGATGCAGAAAAAGCTTTCAATAAAGTACAACATGCATTCATGTTAAAAACACTAGAAACAATAGGAATAGATGGCCTCTACCTCAATCTGATCAAAGCCGTCTATGAGAAACCAACAGCCAACATCATACTAAATGGGCAAAAACTGAAAGCTTTCACTTTAAACTCAGGAACAAGTCAAGGATGTCCACTGTTACCACTCCTATTCAACATAGTTCTGGAAGCATTAGCCAGAGCAATCAGACAAGAGAGAGAAATAAAAGGAATAAGGATAGGAAAGGAAGAAGTCAAACCATCACTATTTGCAGATGACATGATTCTTTACATGGACGACCCCAAAAACTACACAAGAAGACTCCTTCAATTAATAGACAAATTCAGCAGAGTAGTTGGATACGAAGTCAACAGCCCAAAATCAATAGCATTCCTATACACAAACAAAAAACAGTCTGAAAGAGAATTTAAGGAAACCATACCTTTTACAATAGCATCCAAGAAATTGAAATATTTAGGAATCAATCTAACAAACGATGTAAAAGATTTACTCAATGAAGACTAAGTACTCTGAAAAAAGAGATCGATGAGGATTTCAATAAATGGAAAAACATCCCCTGCTCATGGTTAGAAAGAACAAACATTGTGAAAATGGCCATACTACCAAAAGTGTTGTACATATTCAATGCAATTCCAATTAAACTACTATTAGTATACATCACAGATCTAGAGAAAACTTGCCTTAAATTCATCTGGAACCAGAAGAGACCCAGAATAGCAAAAGCAATCCTGGGCAACAAGGACAAGTCAGGTGGAATCACAATCCCTGACCTGAAATTATACTACAAAGCTACTGTAATAAAATCAAACCTGAACTGGCTAAAAAACAGACCTAAGGATCAATAGAACAGACTGGACGATGCATCAAAAACCACAAAAACACTCAGCCACCTAATATTTGACAAAGGGGCCAAACATCTCACTGGAAAAAAGATAGCCTCTTTAATAAATGGTGCTGGAAAAATTGGCTTGCCTCTTGCTGAAGACTAAAAATAAACCCAACTCTTTCGCCATGCACCAAACTCAATTCAAAATGGATCACAGATCTCAATATTAAAACAGAAACTCTAAATCTATTGGAAGAGAAATTAGGTAAAAATCTTGAAGACATAGAATAGGCAGAGATTTCATGAGCAAAAATCAAATTGCAAGAGAAACACTTCAAAGAATCAGTAACTGGGACCTCATCTTACTGAAAAGTTTTTGCACATCTAAAGACATCACCAGCAAAGTAAAAAGAAAACCCACAAATTGGGAAAAAGTCCTTGCTGGCTGTCCCTCAGACAAAGGTCTTCTATCTAGAACAGACAAAGAATTAAAAAACATGTACCTGTCCAAATTCAAAGACCCAATCCAGAAATGGGCATCTGAGATGAATACACACTTCTCAGATAAAGAAATACAAATGGCAAAAACATATATGAGAAAATGTTCTACGTCTTTAGTCGCTTGAGAAATGCAAATAAAAACAACATAGATTTCATCTCACCCCAGTAAGATTGGCCAGCATTCAGAAATGGTCCAGTAAAAAATGCTGGCGAGGCTGTGGAGAATTAGGCACTCTTCTACACTGTTGGTGGGAATGCAGACTGGTGAAACGACTGTGGAGATCGGTTTGGAGATTCCTTAGCAAACATGGTCTAGAGGTCCCATTCAACCCAACTATTTACCTTCTGGGTATTTTCCCAGAAGATCTGAAAGCATCATATCACCGCAATATATGTGCACCCATGTTTATAGCAGCACAATTTGTAATAGCTACATTGTGGAAGCAACCCAAATGTCCATCCACAGAGAACTGGATTTTAAAAAATGTGGCATTTTTATATAATGGAATATTACTCAGTATGAAGGACAGATTTGCTTTTGTAGGCAAATGGTCACAATTGGATACCATACTCGTAAGTGAAATAAATCAGAGGTTCATGTACAGGCAATGTATTGTATCACTGGTGTAGGAATCTGAAGGTGGGAATGTGGATTGCGGGTGTGAAGGGAATCACCTCAAAGGTAGGGAGCAGGTGGGATGAGGGGATGAAGAAAAGGAAGAGAGGGACAAATATGTATCTATGTATGTGTATGCAGGATGGCTAATATGGTGCCACTGTTGACCTGTGTCGCTTTATGGTAAGAAACAGTTCATGATTGTTTGATCAAGATTGTATGTCTGTATGTGATTTCAGAAACATGCACTTTGAAGTTATCAATGTGTGGTGCAGCAGCCGTTGGTGATTCCCTGTCGCTTTGTCTATAATTCAGTTGTGATTGTAGTGCTCTTGTGCTAATTTGTGTCTTTTTGTTAATGTTTTCCTTTTTTAGTTGTTGTTGGTTTTCTTTTCGGTTTTCCTTGTTTGTTTTTTATACTTTTAAAAATAAAAAAAAGGTAAAATTGAGTCCTATATATAAAAAGCCCAGGGCACATATTAAAATATTACACAACCTTGAATTACCAAAACTACCCAATGACGGGTATTTTCGTGGTATTAGAAAGTGAGAGAGTAGGAAATAAATATTCTCTATATCTTTAAGAATTATATATTATACACCTTACCAAATATTGTGAAATATGATTTGTCAAAAATTTTAAGTTTTTTATAATAACACTATTGTTCTGGAAGAATTCATTCCTTTCTATGTTAATAAATTGAAATTCTGACTCTCGAAATAAAGGAAAAGGTTTGCGTCACCAACTCATATCAAAGAGAATAAGCTGTCGTCCTTAGCACAGACTTCTTTAATTGGTTTATTGCTTTAAGAAGACAGCAAAAAGGAAAAGAGTTTAGAGTAAGCACTGTCAACATAGATCATCTGAATGCCCAGTTTAAGCCTGCGCAGGCACAGCTCACAGCAGCTGGTAAATATGGGCCACATTTGATAAGGGCAATAAGGACTCTCTGTCTGAGAAATTCACAGCTTCGTCGCAGTCTAACCTCTAACATCAAGGTCAACAGACCTCAGGAGCTCTGTATTTTCTACCAAAACATTTCAACTGGTTTATAGAGGTTGCTGAAATACATAGATTTCTTATTTTATTTTATTTTTTTAACTTTAAAGACAAAAGAATGGAGACATATAAACCAGAATAACACATAAACAATACAGGAAATAAAATATTATATAGAATATAGTAGGGAATTAGCACTGGATTCTGTATTACATTATGTTATCTTCACATTAGTTAACACATAAACATTAAAGGAAGTACCAAACTATAGAGAAGATAGTAGGGAATTAGCACTGGATGCTGTATTACATAAAGTTATCTTCGCATCTGTTAACACAAAAACAATAGAGGAAATACAAAATTATAGAGAACATAGTAGGGAATTAGCTCTGGATGCTGTATTACATAATGTTATCCTCACGTTTGTTACTCAGTTATACAGATGATGGCTCGTTTGATTAATCAATTTTCTCCACCCTCATCTCTGTTGTTCTACCATGCAATCAGTCATCTTCCCTGTGATAATAACTGTACTTTTGGGTTTATTTACACCTTCGGACTCTCACCTTGGGAAGAGACATGGCTGCTTCAAATTATGCTATAACGTATATGGGTGTATACAAATTGCTATGGCAGGAGGTGGAAAAGCACCCATGTTCAAAGATAGTAGATAGGCAGGGAAACAGGTTCACTATGGCCAAGCTCCCACTGACAAGCCCTCAAGGCCATCAGGGGTCCAGTCAAGTCAGCAGGGTTACCCAGCAAACCACTAGACTTTGCCCCGATACATGGCATCCGGAGGTCCAGTCGAGTCCTCAGGGTCTCCCACACAGACCTCTGGGATCTGCCCAGGCTGGGCTCTGCTGGGGCCTGGTCGAGTCCATGGTGTCGCCCCGAGTGGATCTCCAGGTTCTGCCCTATCTCCGCGCTGCCGGAGGCCGGGTCGAGTCCACGAGGTCGCCCCCAGCGGACCGCACGGCTGTGCCCTGTCGCCGTGCTGCTGGTGGCCGAGTCGAATCCTTGGGATCACCCCAAGTGGACCACCCAGCTCGAGGCTGGGTTGAGTTCACAAGGTCACCCCCAGTGGACCGCCTGGCTCTGCCCTGTTGCCGCACTTCCTGGGGCCAGGTCGAGTCCACAGGGTTGCCCCCAAAGGACCGCCCAGCTCTGGGCTGGGTCGAGTTCATGGGGTGCCCCCATGGACCGCCAGGCTCTGATCTGTCGCCTTGCTGCCGGAGGCCCCGTCCAGGTCTTCAGGGTTCTCCTGCAGCTTGGAGGGAGCCCCCTCCCCCTCAGGCTACTGAGTTCCCTGTCACGGCCTCCGGGTTCCCTTATAGACCATTAGTGTCTCCCTGTAGGCCGCCTATGACTCTTTGGAGGCTGTCCCCACCCAGTAAGAGAACGGGGTCTGCACCCTAATTCCAGGTCTTCACCTCCTCCCACCTCCCGATCTCCAGTATTGCCGTTCCCCACCCCTTGCAGGTGGGCACTGGGCAAATTTATGATGCTGGGCACAAGGGCATGAGATCTCCCCCACCCATGCTCACTGTGGTAGCCCAGGGTATGTACTGAGTTTAGTTATTAGTTCTAGAAGAGAGTTGGGGGATTTTCTCGGGTCTGCTGTGTAGAGTATGTTATTGCTGCTTGGACTCCTGGACTGCTGCTTTTCGTGTAATTTGTTGCTGTGGGTTCATACAAGATTCATATACGCAAGCAGTATGGAGACCCTCTTGGTGCTCATGTTAGTACTTTGGGGTGAGTCCTGAAGCCTGCGCACTCATCCCGTTGCTGTCAGGAACAAGTGACTGCGCAGGCTGCCAAGGCTCAAGGTGCACACGGGGAATTCAGGCTGGGAGCTGAAGCCCGGTAACTCTGCTCATGCTCCCTGCTTGGTGTAGGAGTGAGAAGGGCGTGGGGCCGTGTAGCCCGCCCCTGTCTGAAGCTCCCTCTTGCTGTTGTGCTCCAGTTCTGGTTTGTTTCTTGGCTGGATCCCTGGGAGTTGCTGTGGCTCCGGGGTCGCTGCCGATGCTCTCTGCTGCTCTCTGCTGGTAGTTGCTCACACAGTGGAGAGGCAGGAGGCCATAGCCTTGGGGCAGGCATAGAGCTGGGTGTGGTGGGCTGTGTACTGGTTGCTTTGACTCTTTGGAGGTTGTACTTTTGGGTTTATTTTTCAGTGCCTTCAGGCACTGATTAGGAAGGTTGCTGCAGGGAGAGGACTCTGCCCCAGTGGCTGTTGCAACCTCTCATCCTCACACTGGATTTGACAACAGCTCCCAACCGCCATTGCGTCTTTTCCTGGCTGCACCCTCCCCTCTCCAGACCTGGACCAGCCCTCGGAACTCCGCTCTCCCCTGGCCGAGTCGGGAGACTTCCATGAGTGTGGGTCTCTGAAGCTGAAGCTGCGAGTGCTGGAACAAGGGCTTGGGCCAAGGGTGCGTTTGGAGTGGTGGCTTCCTCCTTCTCCACCTCCTCTCCCTCTGACTGCACCATGGTGGCTCTCCAATCTTTCCTCCAGAAGAGGTCTTGCTTGGTCTTTCCGAGGTCTTCAGTTCCCATTTCAGATCCTTCCTGGGTTCAGGGTACACACCTCCCTCCTTTCTGTCCTTCTCATATTGCTATATTCCATTGTTTGGGTGGCAATCCTCCAGGAGCTTCCCTCTCTGCTGGCTACCCAGTCACCATCTTCCCAAAAGTCTAGATTTATTATTTTAAAAAACCCTCAAAGATGATTAGTAGATGATGATTCCAAATTTAGAGCCATCATTTACTCTAGCTCATCTACACAGACAAACAAATGATAGTGGTCTTCCTTATGTGCTGATCTTTGTGAAACAAATTCAGACTTGTTTATTAGTGTATTAACAATTTAAAACACTAAGTTGGTTGCAATTGATATGGTAAAAGTGATTCAGGATTCTTCCTTTTTTTTTTTTTTTTTTTTTTTTTGCGGTACTGGGGATCGAACTCAGGACCCTGCACTGGCTAGGCAAGCGCTTATTCCACTGAGCTATATCCCCAGCCCAATTCAGGATTCTTTCAGTGTTTAATTTGGTTAATCATATAAGATATTTCTCTCCATATATATATTCACTTCTTCCAATCCATTATTTCTGTTTAAGAGGAAAAACAGAATCAGTAATCTTTCAGTCCACAAAGGCAGATTTCTATGGATTTTGATCCCTATTTCTATTGAAAAGAGGTCTCATGATCTTCAGTGTGCTTGTGAAATGTCCTGGGGTCCTTTAAGAAACAGATTGTGATTTAGGAGGTCTGGGTGAGAACCTACCAACCAGCTCAAGGTGAAAACAGTGCTGCAGATCCGTGTACCACTTGGGTAGCAGCAAAATGCTGCACTAAGAAATACATCTGAGAACTCCTGGCTTCATGTGATTCTTTTAGTACAGTCATGTCTTTCAATAAAGAGTAAGTGATCTTTCAGAAACTTAGTTCATTTTCCTGCACAATGTGTTTCTACAAAAGCATTGCCCTGAATCCTGTCCATATGGATATGGACAGTGTTATGGGTTGTGCATGCATGTTCCCAGAAAACTTCATGTCATCACGGGATGGGCTTCTAGAATTTATGATTGATTCGTGGTCCAATGCTGGGAGTACGGATGTGACTGCTACACCCACCCTGGGGCGGGGAGCCTGCACACAGCATAAGGGAAAGAAATAAACTTGCTCTCTGCCGCTCCTCCCTTTATGCTCTTGTTGCTTTTGCTGTCTTCCACTGCCATGAACTGTTGCCCTCTGCCACGCGCCACCCTGCCTTGGAGCCTGCTGAGTATGGATTGAATCCTTCAAAAATTGTACACTATGTAACCCTTTCCTTCCTTAATACTGGGCATCAGATTCTTTGTCTCAGCAATGAAAGAAAAGTAACAAAGACAAAATTTGGTACCAGAGAAGTGGGGTCATTGCTGTGTCTATACCTGACAATGTGCTTCAAAAGCCTTTTGGAATGGCTTGTGGGAAGAGTTTGGAAAGGTGCAAAAATGTCACCTGAAAGAGTAGAGCTGGAATGCCTTAGGCTATTCTGGATGAGAATATCTGGTCAGAGCTCAAAAGACCAGAAAGCTGATGGAAATCCTGTCAATAAAAACCAGACTTGGGAGGTTTCTACAGGGAAGCACTGATTTGGCTGCTGGATTCCAGAGGATGTATGCTATGGCTTGACAAAAAGTTTATATGTATTTTGCATGAGTCCAGAGACTTTGCCTGAGACTAAAGTTAAACGCAGTAGGCTAATTAATCTGGCAGAAGAAATTTCAAGGAAGTCAAATGCTGAGGTGGTAGCATGATTATTGCCGGGGGCTTTTATGTTATTGTTGGGGCCAGATTTATGTTGAGAATCAAGAGCAAAGAGCCCAGTAGGATGATTTAAAATGTTGTGAGGTTGACCATCAATAAAGCTCCAGTAAAGCTGTGGACTGCAAAGATACAGCTGAGGATATCTTGATTGCTGAGAAGGGACAGGAGACTAGAAAAGGTTGCCTGAGGTTATTGCAAATCTGTAATTTCCACCCTTCACAGCCTCAAAACTGCAAAACTGAGAGACTTTACTTTGAAGGGAAAGCTGCAAAGCACCACATTTCAGAATGGTGGAGGTGGCTGCACCAGGCTCCAGAATGGCAGTGGCTGCGCCAGGTTGCAGAATGGGGGTGGCACAGAGAATTGGTTCCACAGAATCAGATTCAGAGTGCTCAGCACTCCAGGTACTTGACTGCTACAGTCAAGAGGGAAAAACATCTGGCTCCAGACCAGCTTAGCTGGCAACAGACCTTGGCATCGTTCAAGTGGTGCTGGTTCTGGGTGCATGAAGAATGCAAGAGTTCTGAGGTTCAAAAGACTTCCATCTAGATATCCGAAGAAGGCCTGGGTGGCCAGGCAGCGTTCCCCTGAGAGTGCAGCATGTGAGGCTGTGAAAGTGAAGCCAAAGGTGCCGTGGAGACGTCAGAAGTTTGGAAAAGCCAGCAGTGTGTATCATCTGAGGAAAGCTGCAAGAAGGGAACAGAACAGGCCCGGCAGAGAAGCCACTGGAGCTACAACCACAGAAGTGCCACAGGGGTGGAGTCACGTAAGCCTTTTGGAGCTCACAATTTAACACAGATTGCCTTGGATGTTCCACATGGGACTCCAAAACTTAATGCTTCCCTTGCTGGAGTTTGGACTTGCTTTGGACCCAATGCTTTGTATTGCCCTGTTTGTCACTTTTGAAATGGTAATGTTTATCTTGTGCTATTGAATGTTGGAAGTGTTTAGCTTTCTTTTCATTTGTACAGGGGCTCACAGATAAAAGTTTGTCTTAGGTCTCAGAAGAGACTTGGGACTTGGAGTTTTCAGCAATGCTGAAACTGTTAGGACTTTGGTAACTCTTAGAGATGGACTAAATGCCTTTGCATAAAGCATGCCCATGAGTCTTTGAGGGTCCAGGGGTGAAATATTATGGTTTGTTTCTGGATGTTCCCCAAAGCCTCATGTAGTCATGGGCCAGGCTTCTAAAGTTTATGATTGATCCGTGGTTCAGTGCTGGGATTATGGGTGTGAGTGCTACACCCAGCATAGGGTGGGTAGCCTGCATACAATATAATGGATGGAAAGAGGCTTGTTCCCTGCTGTTCTACCCTTTTTGTTCTTGTTGCTTTCACTGTCTTCTGCCACCATGAACTGTTTCTCTCTGCTATGTGCCACCCTGCCTTGCAGCCAGCTGAGTATGGGCTGAAACCTCCACACATAGTGAGCTAAATAAACTTTCCTTTCTCAATTCTGGACAACAGATACTTTGTCTCAGCAACAAGTGAGAAGTAATGAAGACAGAAAGTTAAATCGTTGTATGGGAAAATGCTAAAAGTGTGTTGTGATACTTCTTTCTAGATCTATGTGTATTTATTAAAAATTATGAGTTCACACTGATATGCTCAAAATTTTAGGATTCATTGTTACACTGTTCCTTATTGCTGACTCCATTTTTCAAGCAGGAGTCCCTTTCTCCTTACTATCTATAATAAATTTAATTTATTGGTCAGTTCTACAATTTTCAGAATTTCTGGCCCATGTTAACTGTAATAAGTCCTTATTAGCTAGAGTACAATGGTTATTTATAATTGTTTTCAATTTTGTCTTCAATAATATAGGCAAGTACTGCATTCCAAAATTTCTTAGGTGAGGTCTTCCTTAGCTCCCCATCCCTCTTGAGATCCTTACAACTCGGCTGTCATTCATTTGAAATACACATTTGTTTGTTTTGTTTTACATTTATTTTGGCTGCTTTTTCTTCCTGACCTTCCAATACCTTTTTTTTAAAAAGCTGTGAGAATCACCGAACCAGTTAGAAAGCAGAACGTTATGCAAATGTATGCATTAAAAAGTGTCTTTTGCTCTATAAATTTTACCTCATCACTATTCTTGTTTCTCTTGTACTCTGTTTTTGCTACTTTTTGTGGGGATCCAATCTGTTTTTGCAAAACTTGCTTGTGCCTCTTATTATACAAATGAGGACAATCTTTATTTTGGCATAATTTATTAAATAAAATCATTGAGATAGCAAATTAATTTTAATATATTTCTGTATTTAGTTGATCTATTTCTGGATTTTTTATTCTGCTCTGTTGGTATGTCTGTCTAGCTATTAACTAGCATTGTGTGTTTTAATTATACAGACTTTGTAATAATTTAATGTTTAATAAATCTGTCTCATAAATTCCATATCCGTTGCTCATTGTTCCATTCAAACTTCAGACATTATTCTCTAATTACTTTAATGCTCAAAGAATGAGTACAGAATTTTGGGAGGTCCCAAACATGAACCATTGGGAAGGTCTAAAGCAGCAGCGCCTGTGAAACAGAGAACAGGACAAATCTCTGTCTCATCCAGTCTGGCCTTGATTCCTTGGGTATGACAACCACAAGCCTGCAGAACAAAAGACAAAAACGTAAACTGGGCTTTGGGAAAACTTTAAAAATTTTCATCTAAAAATCACTATCAAAAATATAGAAGTTACAAAAGAGGGAAAATATTTACAACATATGCATTTGAAAAGGATTCCTATCTAGAATATATAAAGAGTTCCTAAAACTCAATGAAAGTACTAAACACCCCCTTCAACCGTGAGTAAAGGACTAGAATGTACAGTTTTCCAAAGAAAAATACCCACAATCCACCAGTGCATGGAAGGGTCCTCAACATTCCTAATCATTAAAAAAAAGCTAGTGAAAATGAGGATATGCTACCTTGCCCTAATTAGCAATGCTACTCTGGAGCAAGAATAATATTAGTAATGATGTGGAGAAATTCAAAGTCTTGTGCATTGCTTGTCAGAATATGTAATGTTACAGCCACTGTGAAAAAAGCAGCATGGTATTTCTGAAAAATTTAAAGACTGAATTATGATATGATCCAGGAATTGCACTTCTTGGTGTGTAACAGTTGCTCCTTACTAGAGTTATGTCCTGATAAGTCCATTTTAAGCTGAAGATGTCATAAGTCAAACTTTTCCTTGCTGACCCTAACCTATCAAACACCATGGTTTAGAAACACATTACCCTGTAGAGTGCTCTTTTTCCTCCCATGATCATCTGAATGAATGGGAAACAAGGCTCATGGCTGCTAAGTAGAAACATTCAAATTTTTAAATTTTGAGATTTGTCATGGCTAGACAATATGAATTCTACTGATAATATATTGCTTTACCATATAATAAAGTAAAAAATAAAACCATAATGTATCACAAACCATCTGTTAACAAAAGAATTGAAATCAATTTCTCAAAGTAGGTACATACATGTTCAAACTAGCATTATTCACAACTTCTAAAATACCTAAAACTTGGAAGCACTGTACTTTTTATAAATAGTTGAAGGGATAAGCAAAATGTGATGTGTCTGTTTTATGGACTATTATCAAGTCTTTAAAAGGACGAAAATTCCACAAGGCCCTGTAGTATGAGCAAACCTGGAAAACATTACGCCAAGTAAAATAAATCAGTTGCAAGAAGATAAATGTAGTATGGTCCCACTTATATGAAGTGCATAAAATTCCTAGACAAAAAGGGAGAACAGTGACGGCCAGGAGCTGGGAAACAGCAGGTAGGGAGTTGTTTATCAAGTATAGACTTCCCATTTTATACTGTGGAAAGAATTATGGAAATGGACAATGATGGTGATTACACACATTAAAAGTGCATTTAATACCACCAGACTACACACTTAAAATAGTTAGGGTCATGAATTTTGCATGGCTATCACCAAAAATTACTTGAAATCATCACTATCATGAGATTAATAGTTTTATGAGTGTATAGATATGTCCAAATTCATCCAATTTTATACATTGCACCTAGATCATTTTAGCAGCCCTACTGAGGTTTAATCAATCTGTAAAATAACAACTATTTAATGTATACAATCTCATGAGCTTAGCTACAGGTATACACACAGGATATCACCACCACAGTCAAGATAATAAACATAATTATCACCTCCAAAAGAAGAGCTTCCTTGTGTCCTTTTGAGGATAGCACATGTGCAAATGTGTGTGTGTGTGTGTGTGTGTGTGTGTGTATACGGAATATATATATATATATATATATATATATATATATATGGTAACATTTTTATATGGATTGGAACTGCTGCTCAATGAGTTTTACTTACACAAGATAAATGAGTTCTAGAAATTTCCTACATAGCACAGTGCCTAGAAGTAACCACATAATATTGCGTGGTTAAGTTTCTTAAGAGCATAGAAGCTCCCAGTGACTCAAAGTGGGCATTGCCAGTTGAAATCCTGATATAAAAGAAAACAAACCCCACCCGAAATCACACTAATGAATCTCCAAAACAAAACTGAATTTGTCATTTATAGTTTGCAATTTTTAAAGGAATTTTAAAGGAATTTAATTTTAATTTTTCCTTTGAGATCTATGGTAACCTCTTTTTTGGCTGAGGATCCAATCTAGGGCACTTTACCCCTGAACTACATTCTAGGCTCTTTTAAACTTTCTGTTTTAAGAGAGTGTTTTATCTGATTGCTTAGGTGGGACTTCACTTTTTATCCTCTCATTTGAGCCTCTGGAGTCAATGAGAATAATCACCTATTTAAACATTATTTTTGTTTTTCACATTTATTGATCGTATAATCAATGAAAATACTTATTTTGCCCAGTAGAGTAGTCTTTATTATGAACTTGAAAATAGTTGTTTAGTACTGGGTACCGAAAAAGTATATATCACACCCTTTTTGAGAGATACAACAATGATCTTCCTTATTTTTAAAAATTTATTTTATTGGCACACTTTATATATACTTAAGGATATCATTCTTCATAGGGCATTTTTATGTGTACATAATATAATTTATTCCTTCTTTATTCATCACTCCTCTCTCCCTTTCCACCCTTTTTCCCCTTTGTATTTTCAAAAGCTTTGATTTCATGTTTCCCTCTATTCTCTTTTCCTTTTAACTTTCCTTTCCTTTCGTTCCCCCTCCTGCCTCTCATTCCACTTCCCATTGGAATATTTTCTTCCTCTTCCTCAATATCTATTATACATCTGTTCTTATTTACCCTTTTGGTTCCCCACATAAGAGAAACAATGTAAGATTTAAACATGGGCGTCTACTTTGTTTCACTTAGGAGTATGGGCTTGGGGTGGATCCATTTACCTAGACACATCACAAATTTATCCCTCTTTGTGGCGGAGTACTACTCCATTGTATTGAAAAAAGAAAGCTCATCCATTCTATCCATTTATCCATTGTTGGGCAAACGGTCTGTTTCCAAGATTTAGCGATTACAAATTATGCCACTATGAACATGAGAATACATATATTGCTGTCGTAAGCCATTTTTCTTTCTTTCTGGATGATACTAGGAAGAGAAATACCTGGATCAAATCAAACTTCTAGTTTTAGTTTTTTGAAGACTCTCCACATTGATTGCTCCAACCCACACTCTCCCCAACAGTAAAAATGGGGTCTTTTATCTCCAAATCCCACTAGCATCTGTTATTGATTGATTTCTTGATAATAGCCATTCTTTCTGGAGAGTCATGGACTTCAAATACTGTTTTAATTTGCATCTCTCTAAACAACAATGGTGATGAACAATTTTTATATAGTTACTTGTTGTTTGTATTTCTTCATCTGATTAGTGTCTATTCATTTCAGATGTCCGTTTCTGTACTGGGTCTGTATTGGGTCTGTAGGTGCTATCTACAGTGTGTTCTATCTCACATCATCAGAATACACATTCTTCTTGGCTGCACATGGTATGTTCTCCAACACAGACCACATACTAGTGCATAAAACATACTTAAGTAAATGAAAAGGAATTGAAATTAGCCCATGCATATTATAAGATCATAGTTCAATGAAATTGGAAGTCAATGACAAGTTAAATGACAAAAATTTCATAAATATATGGAAATTAAATAATATCCTCCTGAATATCCAATGGGTATGAAATTGAAGAAGAAATGAGACAGTTTCTACAATTAAACAATATTACCAACGCAATGTACTAGAACCTAAGGGACACAACGAAAGCAGTCCTGGGAGGGAAATTTATAACAATAGTAAAAGCATGAGCTCAAATAAACAAAGTTGAACTTTAAGCTAATAGATAAAGAAGAGCAAATTAGACCCAAAGCTCATACAAGGGAGGAAATCATAAAAATCAGAGCAGAAATTAACGCAATTGGAACTAAGAAGAAAATACAGAGAATCAATGAACTGAAAAGTTGAATCTTTGAAGAATTAAATAAAACAAACACTTAGCCAATCTTATCAAAAAAGGAAAGAAAAGGCTCAAATCCTGGCAATTAGCAGTGAGAATGGTGAAATCACAGCAGATCCTGCAGACATCAAGGCGATCACCAGCATGAACCTGAGAATCTGTACTGTATTAAGATGGAAAACACAGAAATGGACAGATGTCCAGGTAGATATGAATTGCCGGAGATGAATTAAGAATGTGCAAAAATTTTAAATAACCCAGTATCAGTCAATAAAATTGAAGATATAACTAAATTCTACCACCAAAGAAAAGACAAGGTCCTGATGGATTCATTTCCAAATTCTATAAAAAATTTAGAAAGGATCTAAAGCCATTAAGCCTTGAATTCTTTATTGAAAGGTAAGCAATGCTCTCAAGCTTATTCGTAGAAGCAAGCATTATGCTGATACCAAAACCAGAGAAAGACCCAAGCAAAAAGAGAGCTACAGGACAATCTTCTTGATAAATACAAATGTAAGGATCCTCAATAAGATATTGCAAACAAAATGAAGCAAATCATAAAGATGATTATACACCATGACCAAGTAGATTTCATTCCAGAGATGTGGAATAGTTCAACATACACAAATCAATGTAATACCTCTTATTAACATACCCAAGGACAAACATAAATGCATTTGGAAAAATCCAATGCATATTCATGATAAAAACCCTACAGAAAATTGGAATGGATATTCTTTAACTCAATCTGATGAAAAGCCAACTATGGCAAGCCAACATCCAACATCATACTAAATGGTCAAACATGGAAAGCTTTCACACTAAAGTCAGGAACAAGATAGGGATGTCCACTATCACCACTCCTGTTGAATATAGTTCTGGAAACACTAACCAGAACAATTAGATGAGAGAAAGAAATAAAAGGAACAAAGATGGAAAAGGAAGAAGTAAAATTATCATTATTTGTAGATGACATGACACTCTACATAGAAGACCTCACCTCAAAAGCTCCACAAAAAGATTTCTAGATTTAATAACCTGATTCAGTAGCATAGCTGGATACAAAGAGCAATAAAAAATCAGTAGCCTTTCTGTATACAAATAACACTCATTCAAAGAAAAATGAGCACAGCCACATCTTTCATAATAGCATTAAAATGCAATACTTTGGAATCAGTTTAACTAAGGAAAAAAAGCCCTTTGTGTTAAAGCTACACTACTCTGAAAAAGGGGATCAAATAGGACATCAGCAATCAGAGAGATATCCCTGGGGTTTGGGTAGGAAGAACCAATATAGTGAAAAAGGCATCTCCTCCAAAACTGCTGTAAAAATTCAATGCAATCCCAGTCAAAATACCAACAGCATATCTCAAGAACTAGGGAAATCAATTCTAAAGTTCATTTGGAACCAGCGGAGAATGAGAATAGAAAAGCAATTCTGGGCAATAAAAGCAAAATGATGGCATCATAATTCCTGACTGGAAACTATTACAAAGCTACTGTGTTAAATATAAGTGATAATGGCAAAACCCCCCACAAAAACCAAAAAGAAGGACAAAAACAAACAAAACCCAACCTAAGAATAAATGGATCAGATTAGAAAATACAGAAAGGGGGCTGGGGATATAGCTCAGTGGAATAAGCGCTTGCCTAGCAAGCGCAGGGTCCTGAGTTCGATCTCCAGTACCGAAAAATAAATAAATAAATAAATAAAATAAAAACAAGGGCCATTTCTTTAAAAAAGAAAGAAAATACAGAAAGACCTCCAAACACGTTTATCCACCTGATCTTTAGCAAAAGAGCCAAACACGTTCACTGGAAGAAAGATAGCTTCTTTAACAACTAGTGCTCGGAGAACTGGCTTTCCACAAGTGGAAGATTAAACCTAGACCCATATTTCTCACCACGAACTAAACTAAAATCAGAATTGATCAAAGGTGTGTATATTAAAGAGAAACACTAAATCTGCTGGGAGATAGAATAGGCATAACTTTTGAAGACACAGCTTTAGGCAAAGACTTTATGAATAAAAATACAGCCACACAGGAAATATATAAAGAGTCAACAATGGAGAACTCATCTTAGTAGAAAGGTTCTTTTTGGTACCAGGCTTCAAAATCAGGGCCTTGCCCTTGTGAGGCAGGTGCTTTGCTGCTGAGCTATATCCTTGGCCAAGAAAGGCTTTTTGCACAGCAAAATAAACTAGCAACAGAGTGAAGAGGCAGCTCACAGAATTGGAAAAAGTCTTTCCCAGCTGTTCCTAAAGGGATTAATGTCCAGGAACAAAAACAAAAACAAAAACAAAACAGAACCACCAAATTCAAAGGTTCAGTCCAAAAATTGGACTTTGAAATGAATTGAACTTTCTTAGATCATTCCTTCAAAAATTTATTGCTTGAAATACATACAAACATACATGATATATAGATTTCCTATTGCTAGAACACAATATCCAAAACAAACCATTTAAATAAGAGCAGGTTAAATTGGCTAACAGTTGCAGTTGTCAATTCATGGTTAGGTGGCTCCAGTGTAGGTGTAGAAGGACATGGCATAGCAGAACTGCTTAGTTAATGATGGTCAAGAGGCATGGGGATCACCTGTCTATATCTGTACATATATATATATATTTTTTTACCTTCTTTCTTTTAAAAAAATTTTTTATTTATTTTAAAAATAAAAGAAGAAAACATATTAACAGTTAATATATTAACATATTAACAAAATCAGGTTAATTAACATATAAAACATATTAATCCATTTACAAAACAGCGTAAGAACAATACAATAAATACAGAGTTACAGACAAAGTGGTAGGAAATTAATAATGGTTGTTGTATTACGTATTGATACCTTCAAAGTGGTTTCTCAGGAAAACAAATAGAGACATGCAATAATGATCAAACCAGTAATCATTAACTGTTCCTTTCAGTAAAGCAACAGAAGACAGTAGTACAACTGTTAGCTCTCCTGTATCTACATACATACATACATACATAATTTCCCTTCTTTCCCTTCTCCTTTCCCACACCCCAGTTGCCCCTTACTTTTGAGCATTTTCGTTTCATTTCACAATGCCTATCATACCTCTTAGTTTTTATTCACTCTTCCAGGTTCTTACACTAGCGAGACAATACATTGCTTATACATGTAGGTCTCATTTATTTCCCTTATGACTATGGTCTCTAGTTGTGACAACTTACCTATAAAAGCCTCGAGTTTATCTTTCTTTATACCTGAGTAATATTCCATTATATAAAAGTACCACAATTTTTTGTCCAGTCTTCAGTGGATGGACATTTGGGTTGCTTCCACAATTTGTTATTACAAATTGTGCCTCTATAAATGTGTGTGCACATATATCATGGTGATATGATGTTTTCATATCTTCTGGGAAAATACCCAGAAGGGGAATAGCTGGGTTGAATGGGACCTCGATATATAGATATAAATATAGGTAAATAGATAGATAGATAGATCACAGATATAGAAGAATAGCTGGGAGAACTGTACTGCTGATGTTTGATGGTATATGGAAAGGAATAGTTAATGCTTAAAATTTCTTATATTTTGACCAATTTTGCATGCTTATATCTGGAAATCTGAGAAACTGACTTGAAGACAGCAATATGCAATGGAACAACCATTGGTGAATTCCTACTATCTTGTCCAGTATTGCCTCTACTGTTTTTTTTTTAATTTTTTAATTCTCTTTAATGGTTTGAACAATCTTCCATTCTTACATCTGGTAATCTGAGCAACTTCGTTGAAGATAACAATATGTAATATTACAACCACTGTTAATTTCTGTCATTTTGTTTTGGAACCCTGTATCATTTTTAATGTTCTTGCTTAGTTTTGTTTGTCTGTGATGTTAATATTTTGCTATTATTCTTTTTTACTACTCTCTTTAAAATAAAAAATCCAATATTAGTTATGAACTTAAAAAGTCAATAAATCCTATGAATATATATATTTTTAAAAAGCATGAGGAGATGAACTAGTCTGAGACAGAAGGCTTAGAAGGGGTCTGGCAGGTCACTGGTATGAAAGTGCACTTTGAAGCTTACTAAAGTAGAGTCTGATGTCCATAGCAGTGGCAGCATGTGATGTACCTTCTCTAGCAGAATGGAGCACTTCAAAAGAGCTGCCAGCTTTTCGCCTTTTATTCTATTCAGACTGCAAGTTTATTGGTTGATCTTATTGGTTGATCTTAAGTTTACTGATCATGCCAGTCACCTCTGGAAACACACCCCACATGCAACCAAGTATATACTTTTATAATCTGTTCATCTTAATCTAGTCAAGTTGACATATCATGGTTAATGGTCACACATGCACTAAATGCAAGAATGTTTAAGAAGTACTGCAACATTAGCATAAATCTGTGAATTGAGAAGTAAAAAATGTTAACTTCCTTTTGAGACAGGGTCTCACTATGCATTCCAAACTGACCTTGAATTTACTGTGTAGCTTGGGCTGATCTTGAATTTAGGGAAATCTTCCTAACTCAGACTGTTGAGTACTGGGATTACAGGTGTGTGTCACCATGCCCAACTCTAGCAATAGAAATTCTGATTGAAGATATCAAAAAGGAACTTGGAGAGTTGTCTTTTAAGTAACGTCATTAAGAATAGATAAACTTGGAGATGAAATAGATTCTTGCTTATAATAGAAAGGAACCATGTTACTTAAGAAGAGCTTAGTAGTTGTGGACATACACACCAGTAAGCCTGAAAAATCACTACCACTGGAAACTCCAAAGCCAACATTGTAAATTTTAAGGTATTAGCTGGGATTAATTAGTTTCTTCCGTCAACTTGCAATATCATTTGTGTTTCATTATAGTAAAAGGTCTCTCAATTAGGCTAATCAAGAAAAGATTGCTGTAATTATTAAAATGTCTAAAATTGGAAAATCACTTTAATTCATTTTCAATATATGTATCAATAATAATTTATTATAAATACCGAAGTACTAAAGTATTGAAGTGCTTTATTACACATTCCCAAGGACTGTTTTAATGAGAGATGACTGTTACAGTTAGTAATATTTCTCCATTAATCTAAATGAATGAAGAACAAAGAGTGTAGAAAGCATTTGCTCTCCCGAGTGATCACCCATTCTAATCATGTTTGAACTTCTGATGCTCTGCCAGTTTTTCTTATTCTTTTATTGTGGTACATGGATAGGTACAATTTTTATTTTATTTTATTTTTTGAAATTTTTTTATTTGAAAGGGAATAGTAAAAATAAACAAAAAAAATAGCAAAATACAAAGAAAACAAAGCAAGGACATTAAAAATGACACGGGGCTTCAAACCAAATAGTAGGAATTAACACTGATTATTATATTACATATTGTTATCTTCAGTGAATTTGCTCAATTACCAGATGTAAGAATGGAAGATTGATCAAACCATTAAAGAGAATAAAAAATAACAATTGAGAAAATATTAGAGAAAATACAGAGTTTCAGTAGATACAATTTTTAAAAAGTAATCATAAATTTTAACTCTTCTTGAGGATTAAAATAAATAATGTGACTAAGGAGGCTCATGCAGAATTTTTCTATTTAGTACAAATATAATTACTTCTTCAGTAATATAAGAATTAAAGAAAAACTTATGAATAGCTAAGGTTTATTATTCATGTTGGACAATAAATGTTGTAAAGCTTTATAAGGGTCTTTGCTTTAATTGCAGAAACAAATTCAGATAGTTTCTTATAAGTCATACATGAATTTTCCTTCATGCGTTCACTTCAGAAATGCCTAATGAAAGTCTACTATGTGCAAGAAGCTTATCACCTTATGTTTATTATTTGGGAAAAGTTAATTTGAAAAGAGTAATTTTTTATAAAAGTGAAATCAGATCACTTCCTCCTTCGTGACTAATAGAGCTGATAAGTGTGGATTTATGCCAGGGGACATTAAAGAAGTAGTTACAAAAAGTTGCTTATCCACATCATATTTTGACAGAAGCCAAAGCACTGTTTCCATTAGTTCATTTAAAACACTTTTATTCAAGAAAATTACATTTAAGCTTCTAAATTACAAATTTGAGCTTTGACAAGTTGATTTTCATACAACAAATTTACCAAGGCAAATACAGAAAATATGGTTAAAAAGTTACCTCCCTTCAGAATGGGTACAGTTTTCCCAAGGTCTTTTAGCATTAGAATCCTATTGTTTCTCTTCCTTTTTTCTAGAAATAAGAGGCCATCCTTAAATAAACAACTCTTACACAAAGCAGAGTGCCATCTGCTTGCAGCCTCCAAACTTTGCAAACTTTTAAATAAAAATAATCTTTATCAAATCAATTTAAAATTTAGCACAGCGTTTTAACAAAGAAATATCTCAACTCTGAGGTTAATATGTGTATTAACATCTATACACTTTTATAAATTCATGCATATTCTACATTCACACCACATGTGACAGTACTACTATTGCACTATATGTGATAGTATCACTGTGATAGTATTGCTATCAGAAGATACCATTTTCATTTGGTAGTATCAATAATTAATCTTCAAGTAGGTAATATTGTCCTAATGTTCATGATAACTTGAAAAGGCAAATCTCCCTTAAATCAAAACATGTTCAAATATGAAGCATATTATTTAATAATTCTTTATCTCCTTAGTCAATAGTCTACTGTTTAACTTAATATTTACACCCAAAAATATTGTTGAATATTGTATTTAGCACATATACAAAAATATTTAATAGATTTTGTGTTTAATAGATTCAGAAAATGCACAATGAAATCTTCCCTTCATCAGTTATGCTATTACATTTATCAAACTTTTTAATAAGTACTTTTAAAAATAATACAGTTAACAAATATTTATTATTTTTAAAATTCTTCAACTTAATACAGAACTTAGACCAATCCATGCATCCTTTTAGTGGCTTACTACATGTATGTTGATGTTCTTTATTGTTATTTTTGTGCATATATTTACCTATTTTAAAAACTTAATTCTCCATTCTTACAAAGAGTAGAGGTCTAGAAGGATTATGAAAGTTTGAAAATGGACTTATATCATATGTCTCATAAAGCATATGAGCCCCTTTTCTAGGAGACTTGTCTGTCTTCAGTAGGTTGCTCTATGGTGAGAGCATAAGGTTAGTCTGGTATCTTATGAACATACATAACCCATGCACAAGAATGCTTTTTTCAGGAGATCTTGAAATCTTGTCACATCTTTTTCAGTTAAAGTAGAAGAATATTTTTAAAAATAAGTCATCAGTCCATGAAAGCAATTTTAAAAGGCCGTTATAAACAAAGTTCTCAGAACTCTGGCTCCAGCAACGGTACAAAGGTTAAAAATTTCCTAAGCAGCCCTAATATATGATCATCTAATTTTAAATATATACTGTCAGCAACTTTGAACCACGTGCACTCATGATAAGGTTTAGAGACATGAGAATATATTATACAATGAACAAGAGCATTTTCTTGTACAGTCACTTATGAACGCAAAAACATGAAATGAATCACTTTAAAATTTTACTTATTCTCATTCAAGGTAAAGAAGAAAGTATTAATATATATTCACTTGCTCACGTATTTGATGCAATATTTTTAAAATGTTACCATTCATAGAAAAATATTGTAGTGAAATAATCAAAGTTAGAATGATCAATATAAGGTCATGCCTTCATAAAATTTTGTGCATTTCTTCAAAAATGCAAGATGTGCTGAACACTAAATCATTTAAAAATAAAAATTAAATACTAAGAAAGATGATATCTAGTGTTGTAGAGCACAGGTTTAAACTCAGTGCTCTGGAAAGCTGAGGCAGGAGGATTTCTACTTTAAATTCAACTTGGGCAAGTCAGCTAGATGCTGGCACTGCCCACATCCCCTCCAAAACCATTACAAGGGTTGAGGCCATAGCCCACTGTGAAGGGTCTGAATTCAAGCCCCAATACCACAAAACGAAAAACAAAGTGAAATTCATTTATACATACAGACGTGTATAAGTGCTATCTTTAAATAAAAAATGTAAAGCTACTACACTGTCTTAATATTACCAAATAAAATTGCATTACTTTAGATCAGAGAACAATTTTTAAAATGAATTAAAATGTTTTATATCATCTCCTCCTCTTTCCATCAAAAAAAATTTGAGAGAGCTGTTCAGAAATAATTTTCCCTGCAGTTGCCATAGTGATGACAGTAAGGTTCTTGCCTCTATTTGTGCTATAGAGGTTTGGAGCAGAATCGCTGAGCAGGTCAGCTCATGGAAACGAAGGTGCTGTCAGCTCTCTCCTTTAAGGCATCCTCCTTCCACTTGCTCACAGTTACAGGGCGCAAGCACGCTCGACAATTGTATTATGTGCACATTACCATACACTCTCTCAACGTAGCCCTAAAAATTATGCAAGGAAGATGAGCTCTTCTTTCATGATTGTTACAGGTTAAAGTCATTGTACAAAGGATATTTAAGTTAATTTTAGACATTTTGTGAGAAAAATCTATGACTGAATCAAAGATCCTGATTCATTAGCTATTTTTGTCCATGACAAAGCTTTGTTTTCAAACAGTACAGTGATTGAATGCTACTTTGCTTCAGTGGTATGTGTGGTTCAAGTCTCATTTCATCTGTGTTGGTGCAAACTGAAGAGCGTTAAAGCAGACAGTTACTTGTTAAACTGCCTGAATCATCAAAGACATGTCACAGAGAAAGCAATATTACCCAGATGCATGTTCTACCCCATGGCCACCCTGAAATAAAAAGTAATATTTAGGTTAAAGCATTTGAAAATTGAAAATAGCTTTAAAATAGTTCGTTTTGACAGAAAATACACAAAATAATTTATACAGATATACACAGCATTTTGTCATTTTGATAAATTTTCAGAAATGTTTATTCTGGCTATCAAAATCCAAATGATTCCTAAAAAATAATCAGTTCAAGGAAATATTTTGCCAAAATACTTACCATCTCCCAATTTTGTGTGATCATTTTTAAAATGAATTAAAATGTTTAATATCATCTGCTCATCTCTCCATCAAAAATATTTCAGGTGGCCACTGTACTTTATGTGCCCTAGGACTTTTAAGTATTTTATATAAGCATACATAGTTTTTTTCCACTTATTCCTAAGAATAACTTTCTTTCTTTCTTATAAATAAGTCAATTATATTCTAAATGGTGACTTTTCTAATCAGTTTTCTATTACTGTGCAACAACAAAATTGAGCAGTTTAAAACAAGACCAAAAAGGTTTAGATTAAAACTCGGGTTTTCTCAGTTCCGAGTCAGAATTCACTGGTTCTAAGGCTGAAATCAAGGGGTTGGCTAAGCTGTATACTTGTTGGACACTCTGGAGAAGAATCAACAAGTTCATCCAGATCAGTAAGAAAATTAAGTTTCTCGTGTTTGTACTGAAATACCCATTTCCATGGAGACATTCATGGCTGCGGCCTGTTTCTTCTGTCATGGCCATGCCTACTTCAAAAGCCCGCCCTAGTGCATCTCTCCTGTGGACTCTCTCATGCTGGAAACTTCAGACCTGTGGAAAAGTTCAGACCTTGAAGAGTTCACCTAGTTAAATCCGTCTTACCCCTTAAGGTGGGCTGTGGCCTGAAAACTAATCTAATGATGGAAATAACACCCCTCCTCATCACGGACCTCGGGATTTTGTCAGGTGTGCAGACCAGAGGGCAGGTGCTGTAGGAGCCGTCTTAGCTTCTGCTTTCATATAACGCACCTGCACTTGATTATTCCATGGGATGCGTTTTTTCCACTAGACTCCAGGCATGTCACACATCATACAGTGCCTTCCGAAATACTGATTTTAAAACTCAGTTCATTGCCAGTGTGGACATGGGCTCTTCATGCAAACAAGAGAGAACTGTGCCTCTCTTTTCCCACACAGAAGACCAAAATTCTAACCAAGAATCAACCTCAGTTGGTGAACCAAGCAGTAGGTAAAAGCTCTGTGATCGAGACTCTAACTCAGATCAGTTGTTTTAAGCTATTGTTTTCTTTTTCTAGTGAGCAATTGAGCTGCCTTTAAAAGATGAGAACACTCAATCGTCAAAGCGGAGTATGGTAATTCATTTAGTTTCACTAAGGTATGAAAAGTTGTCCTGCATATTTATGTATCAGCTTTGCAGTGCAATCGCATGGATTTGATTTTTGTGCTGGATCACTTAGCTATCTCGTGATCTGGAATGACCTAGGGGACTCTCCGAGCCTTCAGTTTTGTTACTTCACACACTTGTCATAAAGATTATCGGGACGATGCAGACAGCTCCATTGCGTTATGAAGCCAGTTGCCCAGTGGGATGGTTGTGGTGTTTTTATTACTATTATCACCATCAGTGCTGTTGTTACTAACACAGACTTTGTGAGAGGTATTCAAAGAATAATCACAATTGCAAGAATTAAGTGAATTCTTAGAGTTAATTGTGCTTCATGTGATAAGTAGGTTTTCATTAAGCCTCACAAAAATTGGGATATAAATATTACACACATTCCGTAATAAAGAAGCCATTTATCTGTAAGGCAATGTCTGGGCTTAAAAATAGAAGAGTAACTGTGCCAGCTGAGGCCTAAGCTCTCCAGATGTTTGTCCGTCTTCACTGCAGACCTCGCCGGAGTCTACAACAGCCGGTACTAGCGCTGCCTACACCAGCCTCGCAGAGAGATACAACGTAACTCTTTGGATTTACAGGAACTAAAATCTCCTCATCCAGCAGAACAGAAAGTAGAGAACATAAACGAAATGACAAAACAACCACACTCTCCGGCACAGAGAAACCACGGGAAAGAGTGGAAAATTGAGAACATCAAAGATTATCTTTATCTACTATACAGTTCAGGTGGGGCCCAGGCCTGGATGAATGTTTGTTAGTGTTCTTAGAAAGTTGAAAGTCATTTAAATATTTGTACGTATCTGTGTGTTTATGAAAATTCAAGTGAAGTTCCTGCTAATGCCAGAATGTGCATGAATTGCAACACTTCCATTGTTTTCCTTCGAGTGTTCTGTGGCATTTATCAGTGGTTTCAAACCATAAAATAGATGAAATCCCAAACCTTTTGGTGACAAAAACAACTGTATGCAAATTTCTGATGACCACGTTAGTAAAATATTCTATTACAGGCATTTTTAAACCAGAAGTTTGAATTCAAAACAAGTATATTCCAAAACAGCGCATGTTCTAGGCTAGAGATGTGAAGTCAGAACCTGACCCATGACACTCAGGTCATGGGGAAACATATGGTCTGCCACACTGACGCAGTTAGTGTATCCATCCATCAGTGTAATTGCATAATACATCAGAAGAGGTTCTCTTCCACCATGGAGGGTCAGCATCTCCTACTAAATTCAACAGGAAAAACCTCACTTTGCTATATGTTTTAAATATTTTAAAATGTATTAGATATTACATTTTGTGATTTTTATCCTCTGCAAGAAATATTTGGCATATTTTCACAAAAAATGATTTAAATGATTTTTATAATAAAGTTTGTGTCAATGAAAACCATAACTTACAAGGGTAACTGTGGGATTCATTGTGTTAGTGTTGAGATTACAAAGGAGGTGTGTCATTACAATGGCATAAATGGTGTACAAGTTTCATGTGCTAAAACTTCTAACATGGGCACAGGTAACCTGGTTAATGCAGTGTCTGCAGACATTGAACACTTCTGGAATATCAGACATGACAAGATAATGACAACCTACTGAGCAATTTTTAAAAACAATGTGTGTGAGAATTTACCTAGATTTGAATTGTGATAGTGAAAGAGTTTAAAATCATGAGCAAATAGACATAGTGTTAGGCTGATATTTCATATTGAGGAGGTACCTAGCGAATCAGGGAATGACAGGTTCCTTACAAATTTCTTTTGAGATTATGCTGGTAACATTGGATGAATTTACCCAGAAGCCTTTTCATGTGAAGAGAAAAAAAGTGGAGAGGTCTTAAAGGGAATATTTTAGTGAATAGATACATAGTTGCCATTTATATTTTATGCAGTGTGCATTATCTTTGGACTCAGGAAGTAACTATTGGCAGAACCATATTCCTTGGCAGAACCATATTCCTATGCAAGTACTGGTACAAAAATTGATATGCACAGACTTATTTTTCTGCTTGGAGCTACACTTGATTTTCTTTTGCTGTCAGTTCAGTTTTCCTAGTATAGCTATTTTTATAGAAAAACTCACTTGATTCCTGGTATTATTCACTTTTATTTCTTGAAATGGTATAACATTTTAGAAAACAATGCTAATATTTAACACTGATTACTCAACCAGAAGATAAAAGTGCTTGGAGTACTTTCTAATAAAACAAAAACTGTACATAGTTTACAAACACAAAAGATGATTGTCAGTTGTGTTAGGTAACAGTCAAAAAAAGGTAAAAAGTCGTAGGGCAAGAAGAAAAACTGAGTCGTCAAAAATGGATATTTTGGGGCTGGGGATATAGCTCAGTGGCACAGCACCTGCCTGGCAAGTGCAAGGTCCTGAGTTTGATTCCTGGTACCAAAAGAATGGATATTTGTAATTTTTAAAATTATTTTTTTGGTGGGGAACTAACCTACTGTGACTGTCAGTCTAATGAAGATGACAATTATTTTAAAGAGAATACAGACACTGCACTCTGCATATAGCTTCTTGTACTAAAGTTAACTTGAAAATCCAACATTTATAAAATATATTTTGTCTGCTGAGACCGAATAAGCACTATTCCCCATCAGGAAATTGTCACTTCTCCCTTTCTTTAAATTTTCACTATAAACAAACCTGTATAGACAGTACTGTTAATAAACACATTCATAAAGTCACTGTGTTGTGATAGAACCCCTTCCCATGTAAACTTTTCTAAGATCCCACTTTTAAAATAAGCAAATACATACATGCTATGAAAGATTAAGTATTTATCAATTTCAAAATGTAAAACAAGTAACTTCATAATGAAGAAAATAAAAGGACACCATTTTAATCCAATGACTTAAAGTAACATAACATTTAATAGGACAAATGAAAAAAACTTGTAGCAAACGTGTGGACTACTCTGTGCTGGTTACTGGTGATCGGTCTAAGGGACCTTGCTCTGAGGTCATCTTATCCTGATGCTCTTGTGGGTTACAAAGATTGGTAGAGACCTGGAAACTTGTTCAACAAATTGAGGTAGCACTCATGAGAAAGGGGAAAAACAAACAGGGTCGGAAATAATCTAACATATACAGGAATGATAAAAATAAGCAAATATACTGACAGGAATGGGAGAGAGCTTTCTTAAAGTTATGGAAGAAAGCTCCGTGTGCAGACAAGGAGAAAACTAGAATAACCTTGGAACTATTAGATTGGAACTGAAGCTATCAGCGTGACTTCATAGTTTTCAATGCAGATAGATGAGTAGGTAGGCAAATAGAAACAATACAAATGTACGTGAGGAGAGGGCTGGGGAGAGAGAGAAAGACAGAGAGAGAGAGAGAGAGAGAGAGAGAGACAGAGACAGAGAGAGACAGAGAGACAGAGAGAGACAGAGACGGAGAGAGAGACAGAGAGAGAGAGACAGCCCCAGGCCCAGTGAGAACTTTCATAGCAAAGATGCCAACTCGTGCTTTAGTCTTTGCTTCTACCCACCCCTTTTGTCCAGAAGGAAAAATTTATTGCTGGAGTAATAAAAAATAGCAACTTAATGGAGAGAAGGTCTTAGTCAGGGATTGTACATCATAAGACTGGAACACTCTTAAAAAATATTTTAAGTGCTAAAAGAATTATGAGACATGCCAAAATGACAGAAAGGTCAGCCTAAAGGGATCCCCCTTAGAAAACTGAATGAGTGAACCAATAAAATACATTAGGGTACTAACGGGTTATAACTCACTAGAAAAACTAGGAATTCAGAGGTCAAGCTGATACAGAAAAGCATATATCAGGAATAGAAGTTTTTCCATCTGGTCGGTTGTTAACTAATTTACATTGTAGGAAGTGCAGAATTAGAAATAAAATGAAACTCTTTGCAAATGTTTTAGTAATGAGTTCAATAAGGAAATAAGTGCTAAAACTTGGCAGCAAAGTTTGTTTCTGAATACAAATTTCCCCACAAAGTCTTTGTTAATTTAAAATGAGTTAAAATAAAATAGATATCTTTGTAATGAAGACACTAGGGAGACCTCACATGAATCAGGTGACCAAAGTTAACAAAACTATTAAAAGGAAAATAAAACACTGTCATATAGGACATTCAGTCTGATTCTGCTTATATGAATGACTTGAATTTATTCAGTGATGAGGAAATATCCAATAAACACAAAGTTGTTGTTGAGGGGATTGTGGAAAACAACTGACCTATAATATTTAAACACATTTAAATTATAACAGTGGGGGAATATGACTGTTCTGGGCTGACAAAGATAAAATGCATGAAAACAGAAACAACATGTAATTGCAGGTTGTGCTCCATTGTTACGAAAGAAATTGATATTCGTGTCTTTGGCAAAAGCGAATCAGGTTTCTACACTGACAGAGTAATGTACCATTGTTTATTTTCTAATGCTAATGGTTACCCTGTGAGTACAGAAGAATGTCTGTGTTCACAGACATTTCCAACTTAAGTATTCAAAGGAAACAGAACGTCATGTCAACAACTTACCCTTAGTTGGTTAAAAGGAAAAAAAGTTTAGTGATTCTGCATAACTATATACTTTCAAGGTACCCAGCAACAATCTGTTAAGGGTTGCTTACATAAATCTGAGATGCTCTGAGAACAAACACAAAATGAATTTCAGTAGTATTCAGTAGCACTTTTGATGATAATAATAAGAACGTTTTTTTACAAGCTATTGTCCTTCATTGTTTAAAGAATGAATATTAGTCGTCCCAAGTTGCATATACATGAGAATTGAGCAGATCCTTCCTTATCCCACACTCTGAAATCAAGGGACTTGTCAGAAAAGGAGTAAAAAATGTGTAGAATAATCTTGATGTAAACAGGAATCATAGAATTGTACGCGTTGATTACACACAGTGGCTGGCATGAGCCAGGTGAAGCCTGGAGAATCAGGAGTGCTTTAAAACAGATCAGTGCAGCACACCCCTGACGACATGCAGATTTCTCTGACATTCCATTCCACCTATTATATGGGGTCTCAGCTTGTGTGAGCTGATAGAGGCACAAGGGCAGACCACTATATGGTCAGTTCAGGTGATAGTCAAATCCAGTTTCCACAAAGACAAAAAGTAGGAAGTTTAGTAAAAGAAGAAAATAAAAGAAAAAAATAAACTGCTGTGGTCAGAGATCCTGGAGACAGTGAGAGAAGCAGAATCAGTCATGCCAGAGGACTTTTCCCCGCTGTTACTGAGTCCATACTCCAGCTGTCACTCAGCAGTTACCAGGAGTGACGGCAGGTTGGCTTATGCCCATGTAACAGGGAAGAGTGCAATTTAACCCAAGTCCCATTTGAAAACAGATGTCTTCTTATTCTTCTAGCAAAGGAGTAAAGGGCTGGGGATACAGCTCAGGAGCACAAACACCTGCCTGGTAAGCGCAAAGTCCTGAGTTTGATTCCCAGTATATAAAAAAAAAGGATTAGATGAATAATTCCAAGAAAAATATAAATTGCCTTTAAAATAGAAAGAACTCCACCAAAACCTGCATCTCTTATTGGCAATTATCAATTATTAAAGAAGAAGAAAAGGAAAACAGATGAAAGTGGGTCATAGGGTGCTTTATAGCTTTAAACTCTTGACATGTTCCTCTGTTTTCTCATGGTGTAATTTTCTATCCTGTGGGACAAATGCCGTATGTAGGGCATCGGGCTTATTTCCCAAGCCTTGTTCCTCTAGCCCAGTGGAAATCATGTTCTCAATATTGTGAACCAGCACGACACCATGGCATCTGCAGAATGTCAAGATAATTTTGTTGATCAGGGCCTTTGCCGAACTGGTCACTATGTTAGTGAATGAAATAAGGAAGAGACAAGGCCAACAGCTTCTGAGGTGATGTATGAATTGTGTCTAGAATAAGCTGGGAACAAATGACAGAAGGTGGAGGATAGATCATATGAAATTTCTATTGCTGCCATCAAAAACTTACAAGAAAATTCGTGGCTCAGAACACTCTCCAGTTCTTATTTTATCATTACCGTGGGTTGGAAGTCTGGGAACACCGTGGTTCAGCTAGCTTCCCCATTCTAGCTCTCGGAAGACAAGAATAGAATCAATATCTGCCCGCTTTTCTGGAGCTTAGGGCGAGGGATCTCCTCCCCAGTTTACGTGTGTTGTGGTCAGACTTCATTTCTTTGCAGTCGGAGGGCTGAAGTGTGTTTCCTGAGGGGCTGGACACCAGCTCAGTGCTGTCTCTGTCCCCATGGAAACCTCTCCTCAGTCCTCGCGCAGCCCCTGTACCTCTCAAAGCAGCCAAAGTAAACGGAAACCTTTGAAAGTTTGGAATCTCCCTTTTCTGCTGCGTCTGTTTTCTTCCACTTTCTCCTCATCTCTCTGACTCCACCTAGAGAGGATTTCTTTGCTTTTAGGGATCCATAAAATTAGATTGGGCCCAAGTAGATAATCTGGCATAGTCTCCCTATGGTAAAGTTCAGATTCTTAATCGTGTATGCAAACTGTTTTTGTTGTGTAATGTAGACACAGGCTGAAAGAATTGAGACAGGGATGTTTGTGGGAGACATTATTCTGCCTGCTCTCCACAGCCTCGGGTAGAAACCACTGAAAAGAAGCAGAAATGGAGAGACATGAAAGTAGGTGTTTAAACGCTCTTTGCTCTGTCTTTCCGGTGCTTGCTGGGGCACAGTTGTGAGATGTGAGTCCCCAGAATAAATAAAAAGTCACATGAAATTTATTCATAATGCAAAAGTCATTCTCTCTCATCCCAACTCCATAAATCCATTCTTCTCCTTTGTAATTCCTCTCTCCGAAGTGAGTCCACTAACACCAAAGTAAACACCGCTCACCGCTCTCTCTTACTCTTCTCTTATATCGCACAAATAAGAATCCCCCAAATCGCACTGCTTATTTTTGCCATATGCCTTCTGAATGATCTCTAGCATAAACTGTTAGGAGTCTTTGTTTTTATTATGTTTTTGATCTACAATGTATTAACCTAAAACTTAGTATCATCAAACTGTAATCATGTATTTGTCACAACCATACAATTAAAGCAGGGGTTTGTGACTGTGTCTTATTTCTTCTGCAGCTGATATCAATTAGGGAAAAATTACACAAAGTGGTTTATTTGCTTGGCACCTCAGCTTAGACGTGTGAAACAGCTAGAACCTAAGTCAGCGTTTTTGCTCATTGTGTGTGGTCTTTTACATACACCTCCTCACAGCTCTTTACTTGGGGGCCAAGAAAGAGCTTCCTAAAAGAACCCCACAGTGCACTTAGCAAGCTGTCTCTTTTGCCCAACCTAGTGAAGCTCAGATTCACCTGGTTAAATCCAGAGTGAAAGGAGAGGAGGAAAACATACCTGCATGACTGTGAGGAGATGTATTTCATTTGAAAGGCAGATGCACCAAAGGAAAAGGGTCCCCCAGTAACTGATCTTCCTCCTACATACAAATGATGTTTTCATTATTTTCTCAAAGATGTAAAACCTCATGAAATGTTCGTACCAAGCTTTGGCTCAAAGAGCAGGACCCTAGCATCTCAGTCAGGCCAGGTGTGCCTGAGGATGCTTAGGAATGGGTCCTCTCAACCTGACGGGTCGAGAGATAAACTAGAGATACATTATATACCACTCTGCACCTAAAGTACATTTGGGGGTTTAGGAACACAAAATCTACATTTTGAAAGGGAGGGAATGGGAGACAAACAGTAGTCAATCCTTCATAACAGTTCTCAAGTCCTGAGTGTGTACGTCTCTCGCTCTTGGCATAGGGCCCAGTTCTGCTCTCTGGAACAGTCCCTATTGAATATAGCTGTATTCCCTACTCTCCGAGTTCCCTTTCTTTTTGCAAAATAAGAACTGTTCTATGTTCTCAGCTCCAAAGTTTTCCTCAACTGTCTTTCTTTTCAGAAAGGAAGATCTTTTTGATCTAAGATATTTAATCCAAGATGATAGCTGCCTCGTATAATTCCCTTAAAAACATTGATTGAAAATGTTTGGGACAGTTTTATAGTTCTCAGGAGCTCTTTCATCCAGCTTTTGCAGGTACATCATTTAACTTTTCTGAGGTCTCAAAAATTATTCTTCTCTACCGCCCTTGGCTTAACATGTAAATATGAGATCATGTGTTATGCTAGAGTCTCAGAATTTGATCTTTTACTAAATTACTTTTGAACTTTGTCGGTTGTTTTTCATGCAGTGCTAGTGATAAAAGATGACTTTGCTTTTAAAACACAGTGAGTCATGTTTTCTGTATATTTTCTTTAAATTTTGCTTGAATACTAAACTTCTTTAGCTCATCTACTTTCTTTTATATTCTGAGAAGATAAAATATTTACTTGACACTTGGCTATTCCTTTTAGAAATTTTAGCTAAATTGAATACTTTTTTATGCTATAACAGCTGACAGTCACTAGTTATTCTGTGAATAAGACTTGAGTCCTTTGTGCTGTGGGCTGTAGTAGTAATTCTCTTTCTGCCTCAGATCTCCGTCACCCAGTTCCGAAGTACACTGAGGGACTCACTAATTCTCTGTGATAGAACCCTACACCCACACGCTCATTTCTATCACTTAACTCATTGCTATTTAAGAAGATGCCTTAAAACATAATAGTTTAAAATAATAAAAATTTATTTTGAACATCACTGTGCAACATTGACAGGAATCGACTGGGGCAGCTGTCTGCTCCGTGTGGACTCTGCTAATTCTGGGTGGCAAGAGTGCTTCTTCTCAACTCTAGCTGCTGTCACAATGGGGCAGCAGAACTCTTGGAGCCTGGCTGGGCCTCTCTTTCTCTTTCTTTATCTCTGCACATAACTTTTCCACATTTTCCTCAAAAGGAGGAAACTGGGCTCCATTGCAAGAAGTGGAGTTTCAACACGCAGTGCTACTGATCACCCACCTTATTGTTCTGTCACATCTCATTGGGAAAGCTAATTATATCCACCCCAGGAGAAAACCTAGAAGAGCGCACACTGGTGTGAACTGCAGGTGATTTGACTAGGGGGGTCACCAAAGTCAGTGTCTGTCGTAATTTTTCAACGAATTTTTTTTTTGTTCAGAATTGCTTTCTTGATCCATTTTTAAGAATGCTATTAAATTGTGTTTTTATCTTTACAGAGATCTCATGCTCTAAGTACTATCACTGATTCATTATTATAAAGTATACCAGCTAACATTTTATCACAGATACGTAAGGATTTGAAATAGGTTCTTTCATTTATTCCCCGGCACTTCATACTCCTTTTAATTAGTGACAATAACTAGCACGCATTGAGTGCCTACTCTGTGCCAAAGGCCATGCGAAGTAATTGGGAAACATCACAGATTATGAAGAAGAGTAGATGAAACTCCTTCACAAAGTACAACCCTTAATGACCCCCAGAAGCTCGGATGCACACCTAGGTCCGTATGCCACACAGACACAAAGCGCTCACTACTCTGTACCCTGTCCTACTTCTCCCTTTTGCTATTTCTTTATAAAATACCTTTACCAGAATCTGCTTTTCCCTGTAACAGAACCCATCCCCCAGGTCTTCCCCCTAGGTCACAACACCACTTTCGGTGTCTTGGACGGGGGACATCCGGCATCAATGCCATCACTCATGCTCATGTTTTGAGGAACTAGATCTTCTTTACTTGAGACGGGAAATTGTATATCCAACATTTCAGCTCAAATAGCACCAGGTTGGTCACCTTTTTTCACAAAAACCCTTACATTTTCTCTGCTTATAGTGACAGTGACATATTCAGATTTGCTTGAAACAGGCCTTACACACTCGTGTGATTCCAAAGTGACCGCCGGTCACCCCCTTTCCACTCTCACGAGGGTCATGATACAAAGACCATAAATTGGGAGGACTCTCTACACACCCACCATTAGTCAAGCCTTCTTCTGAGCTCTGAAAATGTGTGGCTGACATGGTTATTAAGTAGTTATAAGATACGCACTGCTTCTGCTACAATGCCAGAGTCTGCATGTTTCATTACTCTGTATGTCTCCTAGGAATTTTTGGTGCCACTGCTAAAAATCTTCCTCAGTAAATGAAAGCGAAGAATGTTCAGAATGATAAAACCATTCTCATATTTCAATAAAAGTGGCCACAGTGACTCCCAGACAATTGATAAGTACATATTTGAAGCCAACCGGTTCACCAAAAAGAAATCATTGTATGGTGAAACTTAATGTGAATTGATTTTTCAGTAAATTAAACATTTATCAATTTGCTTTTAGGTGAAATTGGCGTACTATGAATTGATTCTTGGTAATAGGTATAGAAAAATCAGCAAATTGGAGCACTTTACTCTGGATGGTGTGCCTTGTAGAGAGAGCATACTAGGCTGCATCTAATTGGGCCCTTCACAGTTATTTTTGTCAAGATAATGCTTAAAAACTGCTTTCTATTTTCTTCATGCTGAGATTTCAATGTTTTGGTTGGCCTAATACATTTTATCTCTGAAGAGGTAAAAAGAATTAAAACAGTTATCTTCATACCAAAACAGATTTGAAGTTCCTCAGTAGTTAGGAAAAGGTGGAAAGGTATATTCGCAGTGTGCTTTTCTCTTGGTTTCCTTTCCATTCAAAGCATTTCTTTTCACTCATTCATTCAGTAGAAAAAGAGACTGGGCATCAAGTCTGTTTCTCCATTGTGTACAACATACTGAGAACGTGATGAATGTATTTATTCATTTTAACCAAATTCTACCAACACAAAACAGTTTACACGCCCCATGGAGACTGTTGTAATGGGATTTTACCTGTACTTTGATTGAATTAATCCATCCTATATAGAAATCAGCTATTTAAACATCATCTGCAAAGACCCGAATTGTACCGTTTCTTTCTGAAGGAGCACCGTATTTACTGTGGTTTGGGGTGGGGCTAATTAATCCGCACTGTGGCGCCACCACTGCTAGTCTCTGCGCATATGCTCTGCCCTCTGTCACTCACATAATTCTCTCCGTAGAAAACTCACGCGAGATTTCCCCAGCAGGAATCCACATGAATTTCTTGCAAATAGCTCAGGCTTTTCACTATGCCTCTGATGTTTATAGGGGAATTATTTTTTCATTTTACCAACTATCATTTATTTAGAATCAGAAATTTGTTTACATCATTTTATTTCATCCATTTACATTTCTTCCCAAGATATGCTTCATAAGGACAGTAAATCCAGCATGATTATTTGTAAAGTCAGAACATCAACTGAAAGAAGCTATAATGATGAGCAATAATCTCATTGTGATTGTTTCAGTATTTGATAGGGGTTTTGCCCAAGGCAAAGCCAGGAGCCTCATTTATTTCAAAGAGATGAAAACAAGGAAATGAGCACAGTTTGCATTAAATGTTAGTATGCAATGGAGATCTATGGAATGTAGAAAAAATATTTACATTCACATGTATATTCTTCCCAACCTTTGGGGACCTCCTAGTAACCACAGGGACAGGGTTATCCCCGCTCTTGTGCAATACTAACAGCAGTTTGGTCTGAAGAGCCAATCTCTTTGTAATAACAGCAGATTTCCATGTGACAAGACATTTGCTATTATATGTTATTTCTTTAATTGCAAAGCTGATGAGTTTAAGTCAACATATTTCCTTCCTGCTCCTTCTGCTTGTCAGCTGAACCCGGATTGATAAAATGCAAATGAACAAATCATTAACGAGTCCTGGTTATGAATCTCTCGGGCAGTTCAGGACCCTATCAAATCCTGCACCTATTACTTTGCGTGATTGATGTACTATTGTAAGTGATTGTTCCTGATCTTATTAAATCTTATTGATTTTTTTTCCCAGTTTCTATTTTATGCAGGACCAGGCTTGGACTATTATGAATGTTGCTGGACACTGTTAATCAAGCTTACACAGCTATTTTGACGGCAAACAATTAGAAGGCTGCAGCTCTACTTCGCAATTAGCTTCAGGGAGAGGGACCTCAGCCCCATAATAATGAGACAGACCTCCTTCAAGCAGGGTAATGAGATTTACAATTACGGCCCCAAATAACCTCAGAAAAATAGCCAATCTGCAAATTTAGATGTGTTTATCAATAATCTCCTTTTGATGAAAATGAATTGGAGAATTTTTCTCAACATTTCTTAGCAAAATCATTCTTCCTATCCTTGTAATATATCACAAAATTTGAGCACTTCTCATTGTGTAAAATTTTGTTATAAATGCTTTATATTATAGCTAATTTACAAGTGCAGAAGTAGATGTTAAAAAATCTGCCAAATATTGTCCAATTGCACAATACTCATATTTTCTACATATGACTCTGGAATTTGTTAGTGAAATACAGGACGCAAGTAGTATTCAATTTTTTCACTAGTTGATCTATTCACAAAACAAAGTTTATTAAGCAACAACACTTGTGTAATATAATTGATGAATCATACAGATGACTGAACATTGTTTTCTGCTCTACACATATTTCTTAATATGATAAATGCATAAATTAATATTTCTGGAGTGTCAATGTCAATATGCTCCTATTTAAATTTATTGGAGGTAATGTAGCAGATCATTTTTTTCCAAACCTCAGAAATTCTCAAGCATTTATTTTTGCTTCATTCCTTATTCCTAGCAAAAGACAACATTCTGTTCTTTATTTAGAGTGTAATGTCCAGTGAAATGTTTCTTATTTGACCATATCTGCTCCCGCTTGTTCATTCAAAAAGGTATACATCTTTACCTATTTTTGCAGGATTATTTTATTTCCACCCTATCCTTCTCTCCTAGTGGCCACATTGAATTAATTTTCTCTCTCTGGTTTATTATTTCTCTTTTTCCACTTATTTTCTTTGCCTCTGTCATATGAACAGGCTATGCACTCCCTGGAAAATAGCAGCTAGTCAATAAAGCAACTGATGGACTATAACTTTATGATTTCTTTCACTTTTCCACAAAAGTCTCCAACTAAAACTTGATAACTGAAGCCTCCATCAGAAGGGATATGGCAGTTTGAAGAAAAGCTGTTAACAAAGGCTAGAAAGAAACAGTTTAAGTTCCAGAATATTTAACTACAAGAAAAGTGTTAAGACAGATTTCACCCTTCTGAAGCAACTTCATGCCAGGCTAGTGTGCGGTTAATACAGGGTCAGAAGGGTGATAAAAGTCAGGAAAATTAGTTTACTCCAATTATTGGCATCATGCCCATTATAGCATGGTCTGCATGACTTCCAATTAAACAAACAGCCATTCTGACTTTAATACCCGTATTTTTTTTAGTGCTGTCTTACAGTGACAAATTCAAGGAAAGAAGTAGAAGTTTGAGAGTCAGAAACCAGTGGATTTGGAGTCTTATGGAAAACTGTCTATGTTTTAAACTATATAAGCTACAGAATCCTTCTGAGCCTGAGTTCTGTTGTCTAATGCTTAGGACTCATCAAGGCCTGCCTCTGATCAAAGATTAGAAATCATGTATATTGCTGTGGTAGACTGACAACTGGTGGTCAACTTATAACCCACAGCAGAACTGAGTAAGCATGATGCTGGGTGTGTGAGACCCACCTGGGGACTGTTGCCAGCAGCAAGATGCAACACCAGAGAAGAAGGGGGGGGGAAAAAGGCTTTGGGAAAGTAAAAAGGCTATTGGAAGCTGAGAGAGGTGGTTGGGAGCTGGTGGAAGCTGTAAGGAGCTGTTGGTTGTTTCAGAGGAGCTCATCACGCCGGCTTTCCTGATGAACTTGGCTGTTTTCATCCTCTGAGGAGCTCCAGACCTCATTGGCACTGAGAATGGCTTTGGTTCACTTTGGGGGAGCTCAGGTCCTCCCTTTGAGCATCACTTCCTAGCTCTGGAGGGCAAGGTGGTGCACTGCAATTCTCTTGCAGAAGCTTGCTGCTTTGGCTTCTGTGATGGGAATTTGGCCGTCTTGATCATAGGAGGAGCTCAGGACCTCATTGATGCTGAGGATGGCTGTGGTCTGTTTCAGAGGAGCTCTGGTTCTTCTGAGCATCACTTCCAGGCTCCAGTGCAGATCTCTCAGCCTGCTAGCACAGATCCATCATCCCCCTGGCACAGACTTCCAAGATTCCACCACTGAGCTTTGAGCCTTCCCAGTGCAGACCCATGAAACAGTCCTGCATGAGATGTTGTTGTGGGCTCTGGGCCTCCAGCTGGAAGCATGGGAGACATTGTTATGAGCTCTAGGCCTTCAGCTGGACTCATGCAGGACATTTCAGTGGGATCCAGGCCCTTGGCTAGTTTCCTTGGTGTTGGTGTGTGGACAGATTTTCTGCCTTCTTTTGTATTGCATTCTTTGGGGGACTATTATAAATTATCTTAAAAATATGTGTGCTGTATTATATTGTTTCCCCTTGCAAAAATAACCCCTAAAGCCAACACATAGCGCACACTTCTGTCATCTTCCCCGGTAGTGTGTTTCTACCAGCATACTTTAAAAAACTAGGCTTTACAATATCCTCACTGTCTACCAACTGTGTGTTTATTTAGACCACGGCAGTATCTTGACGCAGACAGAAATTCCCGCCCTTCCCCCCTCCCTCTTTCTCTCTGTCTCTCTGCCTCCCTCTTTCTCTTCCCTTCCACCTCTCCCTCTCCCTCTCCCTCACGCTGTATCTCTCCTTGTCTCTGTCTCTCTCTCTGCCTGCCTCTGTCTTTGTCTCTTTCTTTCGTTTGGGCTAACATGAGAGAATTTTACTGAGTTCATCAGCACTTGGTAGAGAACCTCTAGTGCAAAGTCTACAGGGAGTCTTTATCAACGCCACATGAAGAAGGCAAGCTGCAAACCCGGAAAGCCTGGCTGTACACAAACAGAACGGTGCAGATGTGTTTAAAAGGGTTTAAGGTGGTCAGAGCGGAAGAAACTCGGAGAAGAGGGCAGGCGACAGAGAAGGGAGAGACAGAAGCAGGTGTTTACTTGGCGAACATCAGCATGGGCAGCTCCTGAGCCTCGGTGTCCTCAGTTCTCTGGTATCTGCGTGTGTTTTGGTGGTATGAAATCTCAACTTACTTTTGCAATTTTGGGGATTTTTTTTTTAGTTATTTGGAGTATTTATCTAATGCATAGCAGTCATTTACCCATTTCATGAACAAATTACATCCTGTGTTAAGTTCTGCAGAACAACAATGAAAAATCACTCAAAAGATTGCTTATAGCCAGGCCTGG
Organism: Dinomys branickii; assembly: GCA_004027595.1. NCBI lineage: Eukaryota > Metazoa > Chordata > Mammalia > Rodentia > Dinomyidae > Dinomys > Dinomys branickii. The sequence goes on from PVLD010002237.1 coordinate 105,086, forward strand.
TGGCTCATGCCTATAATCCTAGCAATCCAGACGCTGAGGCAGGAGGATTGTGGCAAATTCCAGACCAGCCTGGGCTGCAGTGAGCTCAAGGCCAGCCTGAACTGCATAGTGAGACCCTGTCTCAAAAAGACAAAACACCCAAATGTTTCCTTGTGGAAACTCTCATTGTACTTACTCACCCAGGAAGCACAGCCCAGGCACTGCCCCGTGGACTGGCCCTACCAACAGACTCCAGCTCCTGAGGCCCGGTCATCTGTATGCCCCCAGATCCAATCACCCCAGACAGCCCTGCCTATGAGCACATGAGGGTCTTGAGGGACACCTAGATATGAGTCCCAAGAAGTGACAACATGTGCTGGAAAGAGAACTCACTCAGCAAACAGGAATCCAGAGCCAAGTGTAAAGAAAGGCTCGATCTTCTATAAAACTCCTCTTGCAGGAGCTAACTGGGGTCACACAAGAGCTATTACCTTGCTCCATCATATATTCGTAGGCAGGGCTGTCTGAAGGTGATTGGATTTGGGGGTATACAGACCACCCGACCTCAGGAGCTGGGGTCTGTTGGAAGGGCCAGTCCATGCGGCAATGCCTGGAAGAGAGCAGCTCCCTTCCTGCCTCTTCCTCCCACTCTCTCTGCTTCCCGGGTGAGCAGCTTTCCTCTGTCCAGGCCCTTCTGCCACACCCGTGACAGTGCAAGCGTCAGAACATCTCAAGTGTGAGCCAAAGATCCCTCTCCTCCTGTGAGATGCAGGTGTTGGGAATTGTGTCCTGTGACTAGGGAAGAGGCTACTGCACCGTCACTGTGGCACCACCCACCGGAAGTCTCACAAGATAGGAGCCAGTGCCGAGTGTGCCAGCGATGTCCACAACTGTAAGCTAAATATATTTTTTATGCAGCACTCAGCCTCAGCGTTTCAGTGCAGAAACAGACAATGGACTAAGACAGGGGACAGTAGAGAAGGACATGGATACCAAGAAGCTGCAAATCACTGGCCTCCATCTCTGAGGTAATCACAATCCTGACAAAGCCTTATGAGATGAGCACTACATTATCTATATAAGAAATGGTTAAAGAGTTTTCCCAGAGTTACATCATTGAAAATGAAGCAAGCTAGGACTGTGATTCAGATAGCATTACTATAGCGTCTAGAGAATTCTTCTAGAAGTTAAAATTCAGAGTACATTCCATTCATTATTAGAAAGAGGAAAAGTAGAACAAGCCCGATAGGCAAGTATGAAACGGGGTGTAATATCAACAATACACAGCCACGGAGTGGGAGGGTAGTTGTCGACAGAGGTGGCAAAATGGAGTCATGTCATCAAGCGTTTGCTCACTGAGGCCGAGGAGTTTGGATCTGGGTCAGCAAGAAGTTACCTGTTCTTTATAAACAAGGTAAAAGTGGTGACCAACGTCCTGATTGTAAAGCTTTCTGTGAAAGTTTATGGAAAAGCCTGGTGTGGTGTGACACAAAAGACATGGAGACCTGTTTTACTAGGTACACCAGCTTCTGTGAAGACCTTGCCAAGAAGAAAGGCCATGAAAGGAACAGACAACATCCACAGACAGGAGTTCACAATGACGTTTGACAAATCCAGAGTAGGTGACTACTTGAAGGTATTTCATAGGGTCTTTAGATTAAGTTCAGTGAGAGTTTCTACAAAGAAACTTTGTAGTGACTTTTCATTGTTGTTCTGTAGAATTTAAAAGAGACATAATTTGTTCATTAAATGGATAAATGACTGCTATGTATCAGATAAATACTGCATTTAACTGAAAAATTATAAAAGTAGGTTGAGGTTTGACACGCACTTCAGGAAGAGTAAAACTTGCGTAAGTGTTTTGCTACAAAACTTTGAGCCATCATGAGATCAGTGCAAATTGCCTTCGTGCTGTACAATTAAAGAGGTACTCAAGCTGTGGCCATTCCCATCCCCACATTTATTGTATGGAGAACTGCAGCTTGGGAGACCTTGGTTACTGAGATTGCTCCATATCCATGTTCAATTCCTTACCTAAGGGCCAATGCTTCAGTGTTTTTTCTGAGCTGTATGACATCTTCTAGAGTTGCCCATATGAGGGTAACACCCTGTTGAAAAAAATAGTCCACTATTTTTCTCTTCCTAAAGTTTCTATACATGTTTTTAGCAGACTTGGTATTTGTGTGTTTGTGTTGGTTTACATACGCTTGCAGATCTCTCACTGTTTGTACACCACATACGGCACCCATGTGTGTCCAGTCTGGAGGGGCTTTGCAGTTCAGACTTCTTTTGGTCTTTTCTTTCCAAAGCTCTGTCTTAAGCCTGTATAGTGTAAATTTATCATATAATATATAATTTGATACCAACCAGAATGACACACTGTGACCCTTTAAACTTACTTTAAGAAAATTGTATGTTGAAGAACTGGTATTTCTGGAATGCATTTACTAGTGACTGCACATTGGGTCAATGGGAATTTTTTTTTTTTTTTTTTGTGGTACTGGGGATCGAACATCAGGACCCTGCGCTTGCTAGGCAAGCGCTTATTCCACTGAGCTATATCCCTAGCCCCTGAATGGGAATTAAATGGGGAGAATTATCTAGTTTTATTTGAGTCAGCTGAAAACATAGGGTACGCAGAGCTCTGATTTTCACAGCAGCATGTAAGCTTTAATATTTTTAATCTTTAATTTAGTATTGGATAGAATATAGATAATTAAAACCACTTTATGTAATCAAAATGATTTCAAACACTAGTAAATGGTAAAGTGCATACTGACCTTGAATGATTTTGAGAGATTGCATGGAGCAGGAATGATTTTGAATTGCAGTATACTTGTGTCAACTTACAAAGAATGACTAGGTTATTTGTGTATGTGCCTCTATCCATCACATCCATTAGTTTAAATATTACATGGTTGCACAAATTAAAATGATACGGACATTCAGCTAGAAACCTGGAGGCAAGCTTCTGACCTAAAAAACCACAAGGATTTGTAAACTGACAGATCTGGGCTCAAATCCAGGTTCAGTCACTTACTAAGGGTGTGCCTTTGAGCAAAAGATATTTTCCTAACCTTGGTTTTTCAATGTCTAAAATGGAGATGATAACACAATGCTTCGTAGAATTACTTTGATGATTAAATCAAGTTTTAAAGCATCTGGAACATAGAAATTACTACCTTTGTCCCTGTTATTTCACGTGTGCTGAGAGCAATGATTTACATTGAAAAACAGAAACCTATTAATTAGGAAATACCTCAAAAGTGTCTGAGTTAAAAGAATGCCTTATAACCAACCAATTTTTCTTGACTGATCCAATGTGGCAGTGTTTTTGTGAGAAAATATTACAGTGCTACTAACAAGCATAGCATTCAAGCTGCCAAAAGAAATACAAATATGTTCTTTCTTATTCATATTTCTAAGTCTCAAACTGTCAAATAATCCAAAGAAATTTTATTATAAGAGAAATTATTTTAATCATGACTGAGGAAATGTGAAGTCAGTACCCAAGCTTTATGAGTCAGCTATAATCTACTTTGCTTTTTATTTTTAAATTATTCTTCAAAACAGTTTGGAAACTTACTGAGCAAAAGAGGCTGAGTGACACTCTAAAGGTTATATTAGATAATAATACATAAGAAACAGGAGTGATCACTGCTCCAACAGAAACTTTAAAAATTGTTTCACTAGTGGCTAAATTCATCCTAGCATACTGAAATGGAGGTTCAAAAAAAATACAAATAGTTCAAAATTAAACTATTTTCTTGCCTTACCATTGAACTCAATTTTCTTGCAATGTTCTCCCTCCTTGTGATTTCTTGTCACACTATGACATTAATAAAGTTGAAATATTCACCTACTATGTGCATATAACAGGGCTATTGAGAAGGTAAGGGAAAAACCCGATGCTGAACAGCGTTAATTCATGACTATAAAACTCAAATAAGCGAGAGACAGAGACTGGCAATCTTGTAATCCTCATCTAATGTATTAATGCTTCATTCATTAAGATGGCTCTTGCATACTAATTCTTCTATGCAAAACTTCAAAATGCCCTTCAGCCTTCCCTGAACTCCTCTAACTGCCTCCCCCACATACACAAGAGTGCACATATGCAGAGCTGGAGGGTTTCACATGCTCTCTTAAGCCTGTATAGTGTAAATTTATTGTGTAATATATAATTTGATACCAACCAGAATGACACACTGTGATCCTTTAAAAGATACTCTTTCTATGAGATCACCTGTATATGCTGTCTGTACCAAATCTCTTAGCTACTTTCTAACACCTTCCCTTCAGGGTCCGTGTATGAAATTCCTACAATGTCCCACGAATCTAGATCTCCACTTCCTCTTACATGCTCAAGAACATTGCTCCTGTTATCCTAACTTATCTCATGCATAATTGATGTTTTGTTCACCACGTTTTATCCCTGAGCACATATGTACTATATGGCATCCATCTTAAAGGTCCCACTCCATCTCCCATCAAACATGTACTCGCATTTACACATCGCGTTTCCAGAGAAAGGGTCACTTTTATACACTCTCCAAAACTTCAGGAAACTCTCTTTCCTCTACCTAAAGTTCAGCACCCATTCAAATTGGTCTCACCAGAGTCGTGCACAACCTGCATGCAGCAAAATCTGAGTTATTTTTCTATTTAATTCTGCCTCCCAGTCTTAACAGCGTTCAACATCATAGACCACTGCCTCTTTTTGAAACAGTCTAATGGATTTTAAAGCGGTCCTCATACATCGGGGTAATATAAATGCATAATGCAATGTGCTGTAACACCGAGTGGAAGGCCATATTACCTAGTGGGTATAGAAATTTTTAGCATCCTTATAATCTTAGAGAACGATCATTTTATATTTGGTCCATTCTTGACCAACATTAGCATGTGATTACAATACTGTACATTATTTTCTCCAGAAATATTTGGAAGAAACTCACAAACACAAGACCCATAACCTTAGTATTTTAGGATGTGTATTTGTAATAGATCTGTCCAAAACAAGTAGAAGAGTCAAATTTTGCAAAAACCACATTTTAAAAATTAAACCTAAAGTGGTAAGAGTTTGATAACATTTTATGTGACCCATTATATACTTGAAATACCATCTCAATAGAAAATTGACAGGAATAATCACAAATGGTGTACATTATTGTTTCATATTAGTTCTGTATACAATTTATTTTACAGTTTTGGGGAAGATGGCTGCATATGTGTTTGTGCAGGGAAGATGACTGTGGTCATTTTTGTCACTTGATGTGGAGTTTCTGAACCAAAATTTTACTGACTGCTTCAGTTTGCGAAGCTAATTGTTTGAAAACGGAAGCATTCATGAACCAAACTCTGTACACTGACGATCGTTCCAAAGTGGGTGATATTGTGAGTTCAGACGCAGATTCTGCAGTAAAGCTACTAGTGCAGTAATGAACATCAGACATTTGATTCCCCAAGGAAAATGAAGGTAATGTTCACACTACACTGTGCTTCATTAAGTGTCCAATATCATTAAGTCTCAATATTTGTATACCTTAATATTTTACTGATAAAAAATGCTAATAATCACCTGATCCTTTAGTAAGCCAGAATCTTTTTTTGGGGGGCGGGTGGTACTAGGAACCAAACTCATGACCTTGCACTTGCCAGGCAGGTGCTGTTTCACTGAGCCAGATCTCTACCCCCGAGAACCTTTCTCAATGCTGATAGATATCGTATCAATGTTGATGGTTATTGACGGTTAGTGAGTGCTGCAGTAGAAGTGACTATGGAAACTTCTTAAAATAAAATGTAATGATGAAATGAAACATCTACTTCTCCACACCTCAGAACTGATCTTGTTGACAAACTTGGATTTCTGCCAAATGGAAGAGTAATTGCAGTACTGTATACCAGTGCTATTTTTATTTCTCTTATTAATAACAAGGACGGACATTTTCCATCACTTTAAGGAAAAAAATTAATTTACTTGCTTTGAAACTTACACTTTTCAAAGTTAATTTTTGTCACACACTTCTCTATCAAAATTAAAGGTAAAACACATAATGTACTTCCTTGTGGATGATGTCAGAAACTTGCTGTCTATTTTCATGATATTTATTCAGAATTTTTATTTTATTCAGAAATTTTCCTGCATTTTAGCGTTACATAGTTCTTTTGTTTTCTGGACATTGAGTCATGTTTGGAAAGACTTCCTATGCTCATTGTAAGAATCATTTTCATCATATTTTCTATGAGGATATGATCATCTTGTACTACAAACAAACATAAATGAACATGTATGTATCTATGAAGGGGTTCTGGAGCTGTGGGGCAGGCAGCAGTAAGGGGAGGGCTTTACACAAAAGTAAGAGATGTCATGTACATGTAACAAATCCCTTAAAAAATGTAATCATTCAAATATATAAGTATGTACCAATAAAAATATTTCCTTAATATCTTCATTTATTTATAATTTTTCATGAATAAGAGGTGTTGTGTCAGTTTTATATGTTATATATTTGGAGTTTTCTGAGAATCGGTTTACAAAAGATTTATTAAATTTTCTGTTTTTATTTGCTGATTTTACATGTCACTTTTACTAAATCGTTATGTTAGCCTAGTTTATTTCTAGACCTTATATAATGTGTTCTGATGGATGAGATTATTCACAAACTATTCACACACTGTTTTAATCTTTAAAGATTAATGAAATATTTTTACATCTAGTAAACATAATAAAGCATTTCTCTTTCCTTGTTTTCCTCCTATAGTCAACCTGCTATTTCTTAGCCTCTCCTTTGACTCCTGATTTTCTTCTCAGGCAGTGTGTCCTAGCAGACTCCATGTTTTCATGCAGGTCATTTTCTAAAATTCTCCTCTGTCGTGGTTACTTTTCTCTCATTGCTGAGTCAAAACACCCGACACCCAGAATTAAGGAAGGAAAGGTTTATCTCCACAGCCTGTTGAGATTTCAGTCCATTCTTGGCTGGCTCCAAGGCAGGGTGGCACATGGCAGAGGGCAGCAGTTCATGGTGACAGAGAGCAAAAGCAGCAAGAACAACAGGGAGGAGTGATTGCAAGCAGCCTCTTTCCCTCCCTTATATATGCAAACCATCTGCCTCAGGGCAAGTGTAGCACTTACACCCATAATCCCAGCATTGGATCATGGGTCAATCATAAAGTCTAGAAACCTGCCCATGACTGTATGAGGCTATGGGGTACACCCAGACACAAACCATAACATCTTCCGAAGTAGTACCATACTAAATCCTGACCTTAAGTAATATAGTTATGTTCTCTTTTCAGATAATTATCCACACCTTTTACTTGTGTTCCAAGTGAAGTGTGAACAGTAGAATCAGGGTATAATTATGAAACAGTTTTGTTTAATCCTTTTGCTTTCAATTATGATTCAGCTTATTTTTTATTTATGTTTTTATTTTATTTTTTAAAGTATAAAAGAAAAAACAACAACAAAAATTAGGAAAACATTAACAAAGAGGCACAAAGTAGCACAAGAACAGTACAATCAAAATTGAATTATAGACAAGGTGACAGGGAATTAGCAAAGGTTGTTGTATTACATATTGATAGCTTCAAAGTATTTGTTCCTAAAATCACATATACAATCTTGATCAATCAACCAATCATCAACTATTCCTTACCTTAAAGCGACATAAGACAATAGTGGAATCATGTTACCAATCCTGCACATACATGCATACATACATACATACATACATATTTGTCCCTTTCTTCCTTTTCTTTTTCCCCTCATCCCGTTTATTCTTTACCTTTGAGCAGATTCCCTTCATATCTCCTAATGTATATTCCCACTGTCAGGTTCTTATACCAGTGATTCAATATGTTGCTTGCATAGGTACCTCTGATTTATTTCACTTAAGAGTATGGTGTCTAATTGTCATCATTTGCCTATAAAAGCCTCAAATTTGGCTTCTTCATAGCTGAGTAACATTCTATTATATAAAAACGCCACAGTTTTTTTATCCAGTCTTCTGTGGATGGATGTTTGGGTTGCTTCCACAATTTATCTATTACAAATTGTGCTGCTATAAACATGGGTGCACATAGATCACAGTGATATGATGTTTTCAGATCTTTTGGGAAAATACCCAGAAGGGGAATAGCTGGGTTGAATGGTATCTCTAGACCTAGCTTGTTGAGGTATCTACAAACTGCTCTCCACAGTGGTTTCACCAGTCTGCAATCCCACCAGCAGTGCAGTAGAGTCCCTATTCCTCCACAGACTTGCCAGCATTTGTTATTGGATGATTTTTTAATACTGGCCAATCTTACTGGGGTGAGATGAAATCTCAATGTTGTTTTTATTTGCATTTCTCGAATGACTAAGGATGTGGAACATTTTCTCATATATTTATTTGCCATTTGTATTTCTTTATCTGAGAAATGTGTATTCATCTCAGATGCCCATTTCTGGATTGGGTCTTTGAATTTGGACAGGTTCATATTTTTTAATTCTTTGTATGTGCTAGATAGAAGACCTTTGTCTGAGGGACAGCCAGGTAGGATTTTTTTTCCAATTTGTGGGTTTTCTTTTTTACTCTTCTGGTGATGTCTTTAGATGTGCAAAACCTTTTCAGTTTCAGTAAGATGAGGTCCCAGTTACTGATTCTTTGAAGCGTTTCCCTTGCGATTTGATTTTTGTTCATGAACTCTTTGCCTACTCCTGTGTCTTCAAGAGTTTTACCTAATTTCTCTTCCAATACATTTAGAGTTTCTGTTTTAATATTGAGATCTGTGATCCATTTTTGAATGGAGTATGGTGCATAGTGATAGACTTAGGTCTATTTTCAGTCTTAAGCAAGAGGTAAGCCAATTTTTCCAGCACCATTTATTAAAGAGGCTATCCTTTTTCCAGTGAGATGTTTGGGCCCTCTGTCAAATAGTAGGTGGCTGAGTGTGTTTGTGGTTTTTGATGCATCTTCCAGTCTGTTCTATTGATCCTTAGGTCTGTTTTTTAGCCCGTACAAGGTTGATTTTATTACAGTAGCTTTGTAGTATAATTTCAGGTCAGGGATTGTGATTCCACCTGACTTGTCCTTGTTGCCCAGGATTGCTTTTGCTATTCTCTGTCTCTTTTGGTTCCAGATGAATGTAAGGCATGTTTTCTCTAGGTCTGTGATGTATGCTGATGGTAGGATAATGGGAATTGCATTGAATCTGTACAACACTTTTGGTAGTATGGCCATTTTCACAATGTTTGTTCTTCCTAACCATGAGCAGGGGATATTTTTCCATTTATTGAAATCCTCATCGATCTCTTTTTTCAGAGTACTTAGTCTTCACTGAATAAATCTTTTACATCCTTTGTTAGATTGATTCCTAAATATTTCAGTTTCTTGTATGCTACTGTAAAAGGTATGGTTTCCTTAATTTCTCTCTCAGGCTGTTTGTTGTTCGTGTATAGGAATGCTGTTGAATTCGACTATTCTGCTGAATTTGTCAATTTATTCAAGGAGTCTTCTTGTGGAGTTTTTGGGGTCTTCCATGTAAAGTATCATGTCATCTGCAAATAGTGATAGTTTTACTTCTTCTTTTCCTATCCTTATTTCTTTTATATCTCTTTCTTGTCTAATTGCTCTGGCTAATGCTTCCAGAATTGTGTTGAATAGGAGTGGTGACAGTGGACATCCTTGTCTTGCTCTTGATTTTAAAATGAAGGCTTTCAGTTTTTGTCCATTTAGTATGATGTTGGCTGTTGGTTTGTCATAGACAGCTTTGATCAGATTGAGGTAAAGTCCATCTATTCCTATTTTTTCTAGAGTTTTTAATATGAAATCATGTTGGACTTTACAAAAAGCTTTTTTCCCCATCTAGTGAGGTGATCATGTGTTTTTTGTGTTTGGCTCTATTGATATTATGTATTACATTCATTGATTTGGGAATATTGAACCATCCCTGAATTCCTGGAATGAAGCCAACCTGGTCATGGTGTATAATTTTCCTTATGATTTGCTGCATTCTATTTGCTAGTATTTTATTGAGTATCTTTGCATCTATGTTCATTAGGGAGATTGGCCTATAGTTCTCTTTCTTGGTTGGGTCCTTCTCTGGTTTTGGTATCAGTATAATACTTGCCTCCAAAAATGAGGGAGAATTGCTTTCTTTTCAATGTCATTGATGAGTTTGAGGAGTGTTGGCATTAAATCTTCTGTGAATGTTTCATATAAATTCTGCTGTGAATCCATCAGGGCCTGGGCTTTTCTTTGTTGGTAAGTTTTTAATGACATTTTCAGTCTCATTAATTGATATTGGGTTGTTCAGGAATTTTGTATCTTCCTGATTCAATTTTGGTAATTAGTACCTTTCTAGGAATCTGTCCATTTCTTCTGAGGTTTCTATCCTATGGAAGTAAAGATTTTCAAAGTAGGTATTAATGATCTTTTGAATTTCTGTGGGATTTCTAGTGACTTCATCCTTTTCATTCCTCATTGCATGAATTTGAATTCTTTCCTTTCTTTGTTTGATAAGGTTGACTAGGGGTTTATCAATTTTATTTATTCTTTCAAAGAACCAACTCTTTGATTCACTTATTTTTTGTAGTGTTTTCTTCATCTCAGTTGCATTAATTTCTTCCCTGAGTTTTATAATCTCCTCCCTTCTTTGGCCTTTTGGTTTAGCTTGTTCCTCTTTTTCTAAAAGTTTGAGGTGTAGCATTAGGCTATTTATTTGCTCTCTTTCTGTGTTCTTTATATGTGAGTTCATTGCTATAAATTTTCCTCTGAGGACTGCTTTCATTGTATTCCACAGATTCTGGTAAGTTGTATTTGCATTTTTGTTTGTTTGTAAGTATTTTTTAATTTCTTCTTTAATATTTTGTGTGACCCATTGGGTATTCAGGAGGTTGTTGTCTAATTTCCAAGTGTTTATGTGGTTTTTGGAGTTCCCTTTGTCATTAATTTCCAGTTTCATTGCACTGTGGTCAGATAATATGCATGGGATAATTTCAATTCTTTGCATTTAGGTAGGTATGCTCTATGGGCTACAGTGTGGTCTATTTCAGAGAAAGACCCATGCATAGCTGAGAAAAATGTGTATTGTAATGTTGCAACTTGGACCACTCTGTATACATCTACTAAGTCCATTTGTTCGCACTTTTGGTTCAGGTCTGTTATTTCTTCGCTTAGTTTCTGTCCAGTTGACCCGTCCCTTTGCATCAGAGGGGTGTTTAGGTCCCCTATTACAATAGTGTTATTAATTATTTGATTTTTCATGTATGTTAAGATTTGACTTATAAAGATTTTTGCTCCAGTATTTGGTGCATAAATGTTTAGGATTGTTATCTCTTCCTCTTGCAGCTTTCCCCTAACTAGTATGTAGTGGCCTACTTTATCTCTTTTGATTGTTTCAGGTTTACATTGTTTGCAAATGTAATAGCTATCCTTGCTTTATTCTGGGAACCTGTTGCATGGAGAATTATTTTCCATCCTTTAACTTTCAGCCTGCGGATTTCCTTTTGAGTAAAATGTGTTTCTTTTATACATCATATTGTTGGATTTTGTTTTTTAATCCACTCTGCCAGTCTGTTCTTTTGACTGGTAAATTGAGGCCATTTACATTAATGGTTATAACTGTTATATGTTGGCTTATTCTTGTCATGCTATTTACTTGTTGTTACTTTCCTACTTTTGCTATCTATTTACTTATTTGTTTTGTTTCAGGGTTCCTTTCTATTGCTGTTCTTGAAGTTTTGGTCTCTTTTTTCTCTGTCTAGAATATCTTTTAGTACTTTTGGTAATGTTGGTTTGGCACTGATTAAGTTCTTCAGTTGTTCTTTGCTGTGGAAATATTTTATTTCTCCTTTGAATTTGAAGGATAGTTTTGCAGGATACATCAGTCTCGGTTGGAAGCTGTTTTGTCTCAGAATCTGTAATACCTTGCTCCAAGCTCTTCTTGATTTCATGGTTTCTGTTTAGAAGTCTGCTGTTATTCTGATCGGTTTTTCTGTATAGGTGATTTGTTTCTTTTCTCTAGCAGCTTTTAATATTTTATCCATTTGCTGGCTATCTGAGATCTTGACTACTATATGTCTGGGTGTGGTTTTATTTGGGTTATGGCTCATTGGAGCTCTATATGCCTCAGTTAAGTGCACTTTAGTATCTTTGCTGTGCTGGGGAAATTTCTGCTATTATTTATGCAAACATTCTTTTTATATCATTTATGTTGTCTCCTGCTGCTTTATTGACCCCTATTACTTGGATATTATTTCTTTTTGCCTCATTTTGCAGCTGTTGGTTTGATTCTTCCCTGGATCCTTCCTTTCATGGTTGCTAGCTACCATTCTGTCTTCAAGATCTGAAATTCCATCTTTGGCTTTATTGAAGTAGTTTTGCAAGCTTTCCATGAAAGTTTTCATTTCCTAGAGATCTCTTTGAGTCTGTTTCATGCATTCTAATTCATTCCTAAATTGTTCATGTAATGTTTCCATTTGTTTCCTATGTTCACCTATTGTTTTATTTGTTTCTTCTCTATATGTGCAGAGCATTTCTTCCATTATTATTTCCGCTTCATTTTTTTGCCTGAGAAATTATTTCTGCTTTAATCTCTTGTATGGCCTGACGGAGTTGTTTCTTTACTTCAGATGTGATTATTTCAGAAATTGCAGGTATTGGCTTCCTAGTTCTCCTATATCATTGTTTCCTGGACTTGGTCTGGGTGGGGTTGAGTTCTGAGACTGCATTTTGCTCCTCTGTCTTGTCATTTTGGATGTCAGATGAAAAGTGTTGAGCTACAAATTACCCAGGCAGTTCACCTGGCAAAGGTCCACTGCAAAGCCTCCTCCAATGGCTCCCTCTCTGCGGGAAAATGCCCCTTAAGCTTTCTGCCAAGATTTCCTTTCAGAAGGCTCCTCAGATGCTGTTTTGCAGACCGAGTTCCTCCCTGTCCCAAAGTATCAGAACAGAGCGCTTGCTCCCACCTCATCTGCCCAGAGACCCACGCAGGCGGGCTGCTCAGATGCTGCTTTGTGGACTGAGCTCCTCCCTGTGGAACTCTAAAAGCCTGGGCAGCTGGAGCCCCTGGCCAGGCCCAAGGTGCTGGGAGCCGAGAGCGTCTTTGGAAGGTGGCCTTGGTTGGGCTCGAGTATGTGGAGCAGCTCACATAGGAGCTGGATGTCAGCAGGGAGGTCGGATGTCTTCAAGGTGCCTCGTAGTCACCAACCCTGGCAGATGAGGAGCCAGGTGAGGGAAAATAAAACTGAGGCAGTGGTGCGAGTGACAGGAGAACACCAGGCTCTCTGCATGCCCAGCCCTGTTGTAAGGTGGAGGCAAAGATTCTGCTTCATAGCCTGTAATAATATGCATGACAATGATCATATTTTCTAGTCACATTCAGATCTATTATTCTTCTGAAACCAATTTAAAATTTAATCTCATATTCAATTTAATGATCCTTTCCTACCTGCTCCTAACAGTTTGAGTAGGGGTTCTCAGTAAACATGTAACCTGAGTTACTGCAGATCTGGATCTTTACTCAGTGTTTGGTAAGGAGAGGTATGTCAGCGCAACCTTTTATATAATCACTTAGGTAACCTTTCCTCATGGATCATGAAGGGATAGGTCTCCAGAACTTACAGGTGAAAACAGAACTCTTGATTTCCAAAATCTTCTTGAAAATCAAGGTGCCCCTCAACCTTTCACATTTCATCACATGTCACCACCACTGTCCTCTGAATTGATTATAACCAAACACAGGAGTTATCCCTGACCCCTCACCCCTACCCAGCCCCCAATTCCAACCCAGAAGTCATCTCTGCATTTTTAAACATATAGTCCAAGCTCCTTCACCTTTTCAGATCTCCAAATCTCTCAACTCAATCACCCAAATCAGCCCTTACTGGGCCTCTGCTATAACACCCAAAGCTCCCACCTACACCCACCCTTGCTCCCTAGAGTCAGTTCACCATATACACAACAGAATAGTCTCAGTGTTTTTAATCATTTGTAAGGGCTGAGGAAGAAGTTCTAAGTCCTGGTTTGTGAGTGTCTTTAAGAGATACGATCAATGTATGGTGAAAGTTGCTGTCAAGTGCCATAAAATGGAAAAAGGAGCTCCTAAAAATATTACGTTGAGTCCTCATGCACCTTATTTAGCAGTGGTGGCATTGTGTAACTTCTGGCTCCTCCCAAAGTTGTAAAATAATCATGAAAGGTGAACATTTTCTATCAATCCAGAGCACTGAGGCAGCTAGAACAGTGTAAATGAAGATACTCACAGCAGAGCACTTCCAGAACTGCTTCGGAAGGTGGCAAATATGGCGGGATAAGTACGTGCAAAGAAAGGGCAACTTTTGTGAGGAGGACTCAGGCAATCTGTCTTTTACTGTATTAATTTCTTTAATTTAAATACTCACCATATTCTTAGATCACATCTTTACTTGTATAAGTGATTATGGCTATATCCTCCCACTATAATATCAGCTGCATTGGAAGAGAAACGTTCTCTGTTTGTCACAGAAAACTGTCAGGCATCCCAAGCCTCATTTTCTTTTATTGTTGGGCTCATTGACTGCATTTTTTAATTCCCTGGCAGCCAAATGTGATCAGGTGGTTACTTACAGCCAATGGAGTTCGGGCAAAAGTTATATAAAATTCTTTCAGATCTAACCTTCAAAATATCCCCAAATTCTGCTCCAGGAACCCTCGCTTCTCTCACAGCCATGTTTTTGTGCCAGCCTAGTGAGAACATCTGAGAAGCTGCCAGCCAGCAGTAGCACCAGTCCTTCCACACCACGTGGATTATTAGATCCAAATTCCCAACTAGACAGCAGTGTAAGTGAAAAGAGGATTTATTACATCGTCATGGAGAATTGGGGGAAAATAATTATAGCAATTAGCTTACTTGACTATACCTGTTATGTTTATTGCTACATTCGCAATACCTTTAACAGTAGTGCATGAATACATAATGAGTGAAGGATTTAATAAATGATTCAATGTTTAGTTATTTGAGTTCATTTGTGATTGAATTTATATTTGTATATCTGAGTAGCTTGAATGAAAGGCATATTTATGCAAAATATATTTAACAAATGCACTTCCTAATTATCTAATTCTAAAGTGTAAATTGTGAGCAAAGTAGTAACTTTCTGCATATTTAGCATAAATATAAGACATTATATGACATATAAGTATCGATCTGTCACTAAATTCAAAGCAGGTTATGCAACACCAATTTGAGTTTCAAAACTTATACTCAAGCATAGAACTCTTGAAAAATTGGAATATATTTTAGTAGGAGTTTAAGAATTACTAGTAAAGTATAGACAAATATATGATTTCTACAGAAATATTAGATTTATTTGAAAATAATTTGTGGAAGTTATGGTGGAGTGTGGCTGTGATTGGCTTTGTGATCTGCTTGGTGATTAGTGCAGGACTCCTCTGCGTGGCCTGGGGTCTGCTTTGGGGTCTGCATAAGTCCCCACTGACACTTTCTTGGCTACCATGAGCTAAGTAACTGCACACATTGCACAACCCTCTGCCACCATGTTTCTGTGTTGGACCCACAGATCACGAGCTGATTCCCCTTAAAAGTGGAGCCAAATTAAACTCCTCCTCTTTTAAGTTATGGGTGTCAGTTATTTTGTCCATCAGTGTGGAATCAGCTTATGCAGAAAAATCCGTACTAGAAAATGGGTGTTTTTGCTATGAATGCATCCAACTTCGATGTTTAGAAGCTTCTGGAACTATTTGCCGGGGTAGTTTGGAAAGGTTTTGGGATTTGAACTCGATAGGCATAGATTTTAATAAGCAGAGCCCAGTGGAAGATTCTTGTTGGAGCCCAGTGAACCGAAATGCTCACAGGAGCACAAACAGCAAAGGCTAGTCACAGGAGCCTTCACTGGGGATCAAACACTCCACAGGCATTTGGACTAGAGATCACAGTGTTACATTCTGGCAGGAAAACTGTCTATATTTTGCCCATAAGCTGAACCTGTGTAGGAGACTGATATTAAAAGCAGTGGGCTAAGTAATCTGATAAATTTCAAAGGTCCAACATTCAGCCCAACTCATTGTGGCGTGAATCCTTCTGGCCATCTGTAGCACAATTTATAATGACAACCAGGGGAACACTGTCAAAGTAGAAATTTTGAAAAACTTAATCTTTGGCCCAGAACAACCTTATATAAAGTTGGGGCCAAAAGAGTTGTGGTTGCTGGAGAGATTAGCCTTCTGAAAAAGAAGCCAAACTTTGTACAAGAGAGAGAAGAAAGATGCCTTGAGGGCATCTCAGAAATCAGCAGGACCCTAACATCACATTGTCAAAGGTACAAAAGTGAAAACTTTGCAATTGAGAAGAGAGGGCTTGAGCCCTCTGCCCTTGGGAATTGAGTTCTGGGCATTCATTCTGTTCTCTTCACCCATCCACATGATCAGAGACTGTGGTAGCCACGGAGCAACAGGCCCAGCTACTACTGGATCTGACAGCAGACTGGCATTGTCCACATGATAGTATGCTGAATTCAGAGTTTTGGGGTGAGGAAGCCTTCCATCCAGATCTGAAGGGCCTTCCTAAGGAAGGCCTGGGAATCTAGAAGTGGAGCCCCTCAGAGGGCAACATTTGAAGCTGTAGGAATAAAGCCACATATGCAGCAGAGGCCTCAGAGAGCTGTAAATATCAGGAACACAGGACATCGAGTGAGGAAAGACGCAGGTTGTGAGTGGGGCTAGTCCAGGGCAGAGACGGTGTGCACGACAGCTGGCAAGACTTTAGGGCTGGCTCGGCCCGAGCCCTGTGGAGCGCCCCTCTCGCCACCGGGTGGCCAGGATGCTGCACATGGAGCTTAGGACCTGACACTTGCCCGCCTGCTGTTTCCCTTACACTCTACCTTTTATTTACTCTTTTCTATCCCCCATTCCCCTTTTGGAATGAAAATGTTAAGCCTGTGCCGCTGTACCTTGGAATTATATGACTTCTACATTTTTTATGGAGGTTTGTAGCTAAGCATTTGTCTTGAGTCTCAGAAAAGACTTTGAGTTGGACTTTTGAGACTTTGGGGTAGGGCTGTTGCATTTCTAGTTTTACGTAGGACAGTTGTATTGGGTTAGGGAGGGTGATGAACTTTCTTTCGTCTTTTTTTAGGGTAATTATGATTTAACAGGACGGGAAGTGGAAGTTAGGTGAGGTAGCAATTTGACTGGCTTTGACACCAACACAGGAGATTGGTGAAGCACACTCCTGAGGGTCTGGAGGGATGATTTAAGCGAGGCCTCGGGTCTGTGTCTGGTTCCTGTCCGCCCCCCCCCCCCCGGTCTGGTACTGTTCTCCTGTGCTTCCCTGCCACCATGAACTAAGCAGCTTTGTTTTCCACACCCTTCCACCATGCGCTCTCGGTCCTAGACACAGATTATCATGTACTGAATACTCTTAAAACATGAGCCAGATTAAACCTGTCCTTTGAAAAGCTGTAAATATTGGGTAATGTCCAGAAACAAGAACAGTGACTAACAACAATCATATAACCGAAGGAGAGATGCCGGATCTCCTTTTTCTAGCTGAGATAAAGATACTTCCTTAAATACCAAACTTTAGAAATTGTTACAATTGTAGAAAATATTCCACTGACAGTCAGATTGTATGTTTCTTTAAATCTTACTCCAAATGATAATCAATACCTTCCTTTGTTTGAAAAGCTGACAGTTAAAATGTCAAGTTTGGATACAGTGTTTTAGGGTTACAGAAAATCATAGAAGCCAGTGTTTTACTAACCTAATCACTGTCACCGGAGAATTTAAATCAGTTTTACAAAGTCATAGAGTGGTAAGTCTTGGTCTGAAATTAGGACCCTCTTTTCTTATCATGCAGTAGTCCTTTAACCTCCTGCCACTGTTGATTTTGAAAATTTAGTCTGCGTAGAGCAACGACTTCCAGCTTTTTCTCTTAGGAACACTTGATCAAACAATTTATCAGTAGTCTAGAAAATGACACAACTGTTCTCAGCTAACTTATAAACTATAGAAAAGACACTTTGATAATTTTGTCACAGGGTGTAAAATAGTTTATAAATAAAGATGAATGAAAAGTCTAAACTTATACACATAAAATCTGTCTCCTTCAGGCAGGCTTCAAATTATTTTTTCATATGTTCTCCTACTATCTCTTAACAAATGTCACATGGATACTTGATTCTACCTCAACAATTATGTATTATATTTATCTCCTATTTTCTACCACCTTAGTTATAATTCTAATTAGGACTTTTATCCTTCTTTACTTGTGTTAAAATTAACATTGATGTTCGAGGCAATATTTCCTCATCTTTTTAGATGGACCAACATTTTCCCATAGGATCGTCAGTGCCTTCGAAAATGATGTATTACGGGGGCTGGGGATATAGCTCAGTGGAATAAGTGCCTGCCTGGCAAGCACAAGGTCCTGAGTTCAATTCCCAGTACCACAAAAAAAAAAAAAAAGAAAATGATGTATTAATTTGGTTAGTCAGATAGAAAACTCTTATTAGGTTCTTATTCATGAGTTTACTGCTGTCTATGTAAAGAACACTTACTGTTCAGCAAGGGACAGGTTAATATACTTTTAAGCTGCTAGAAACTTAAGTTGTAGAAATATGAACTCATTGTTGCAAAAAAAGAAAAGAAAATCTCCATGAAAGTATTGAAGTAGTTCCACTGTGAAGAAAACACTGTAAATGGGTCTCAAAAAATAAGTCAACAGAGACTTCCAGGAAGGTGGCAGAGTGGTGAGCAGCAGAAAAAGGGCACGTCTTTGTTACTTTTCCCTTGTTGCTGAGACAAAATACCCAAGGCCCAAAATGAAGGAAGGAAAGGTTTATTTAGCTTACAGTTCATGGATGTCTCAGTCCATACTTGGCTGGTCGGAGGCAGAATGGCACACGGCAGAGGGCAAACTGTTCACGGCAGCAGAGCACAGCAAAACAACCAGCAAAAAGGAGGAATGGCTGGAAGCAGCCTCTTTTTGTCCCTTACCTTGTAAACAGCCTACCCCCACCCAGGGGGCGTGTAGCTCTCAACACAATCTCCATGCCTTCCTCTTCCACAGGCTCAGGATGTGTACAAAGTCAGCACCCTGGCTTCCTGCTGAGTCACTCAGACAAACCTCCAGACTCCCCAAGTTGACAGAATGTATCAACCATAACAGAGCATCTGTGAGATTTGGTGTCCAGACAATGGAATACAGCAACATAAAGAGGGGAAGACAGAAAGAGGTGGACCCGAAGGACGGAGGAAGGGTCTGAAGTGAGAGCTGAAGCCCACCAGGAGAGCAAAGGGAGACACTCTAATGAAGAAAGAGGAGGCGGCAGGCAGCACTTTCTCTGTGAGTCCAGACTCACGGTGTGGGAGAGGCGCCTCTAACCTGCAGACACCTAGTGACTGCTAAGGCCCCAGAGGCCTCCACGGAGAAATGCACCAGCGGAACAGTGCAGTGGACACAGGGACTCTAGAGCCTGGTGAGTTATTCAGATTGAGGTGTCCCCCGGGAGAGGATGACTGGCCTAGAGCCGTGTTGGGCTGGGGCCGACTGAGACTGGACTCAGAATAACTGCTGGCTCCATGAAGCAGCTCTCAGTGTGGAGGACAGTTTGAAATCTGCAGGAAGCCAGGGGGCTGAGTCAAGCTGGCAGGAGGCAAATGGGCTGAACAGGTGTGGTTCCAGCCTCTCCACGAGGAAACAGCCGAACTTCAGCGGAACTGAAGGGGCAGCCTTGCTGCTCTTACCCACTACACTGTAATTCATCAGCTCTGAGCCTGATTCTGTCTGCCCATGTTGAATACCAATGACAGCAGAAGCATTCCCTAAAGTGGGCACGTTTTTCTTACCTTCTTTCTCTCTTTTCTTGTTTGTATTTCCCTTGATTGTTCATTCTTGCTTTCACATGAATGTGAACATATTTTCTAGCTTTTGTTGTTGTTCTGTTCCAGTTTTTCTTTCTTCCCTTCTCCTCCCCTCCCTCCCCAAAGTTCGCATTCTTCCTCCGCTCTCCTCCTCCTCTGCGTTCCCCATAACGCGTTTTAAGTTTCCTCCCATGAAGGCAAATCACTGTATTGAGGGCTTCCTCTCAGCGCATAATATTCTCATTCACTCCCGAGTTTGTACATGATCACAAATCTAGGCGAAAGGTGAAAAAATAGTTCCTAAGGGTTCTAAATACTATTAGTAGAGCTACTCACCAGAAGCAATTTGCATCAACCTAGGAATTAAAGAAAAAAGTTAAGATGAGGAGACCCAAACACGATGCAGGCCCAGACTTTTACTTTACCAAAGAGAAAGCAGGGGCCAGTGAGGGAGCAATCCAAAGTTCACCCACGGGGACTCCTCAAGTGGCAACAGTGGGAATAACAAGGTGGATGAATGAGGCTTTACTCAGCTCTAAAATGGGCATCTTAAAGGAACAGACACTTCCAGATGAAGAGGTAGAAACAAAAAATAAACATAATAAAATGTTCAGTATCGTTTGTCATTCGAGAGCCGCAAATTAAAACAATGCTGGGATCCCATCTCACTCCAGAAAGAATAGCTATTTTTAAGAAATAAATGAATAACAAATGCTAGCAGGGCTTTGGGTACAAGGAACCTTTCTCCGCTATTGGGTGGGGTGTAAATTGGTGCAACCACTGTGGAAATCTGTGTGAAGATTCCTCAAAAAACAAGGACCAGATACCCCATTTGACCCACCTTTCCCTTCCCCAAAGAATTAAAAGCTTCATGCCACATGACATACGCACAGCCATGGTTATATTCACACAGTTTGTAATAGCTAAATGTTTGAAACAGCCCAAATGACCACCAACCAACTAATGGATGATGAAGACGTGGTTTTCATACAATGGGACCTACATAGCCATACCGAAGGATAAACTTGAGACATCTGTAGGTAATTTCATGCTCCTTGGGAATATACTCTTAAGTGAAATAAATCAGGCACACATCTATAAATACCGCATTATTTTTCTGAAGTGAGAAACTGAAAGTGTAAATAAGGACCAAAATGTATAATAGATATTGTGAAATAGGGAGAAAATATTCAAATGGGAAGGGGAGCTAGAGAGGAGAGAGGGGGAAAGGAAGGAAGGGAAAGGAAAAAGAAAATGAGAAAAGAAAGGGAAAACAGACACTGAGCTTTTGTAAATAGGCAGGGGAAGTGGGGTTGAAGGGAGTTTAGAGGAATGGTGAAGAGAAGCATCAGTGTATATCACATAGGGTTACAGATTTCCTATGATGGATGTGATCATTATGTACACCAAACATATACCAATAAACTCAATTCTGTAAAAATCCTAAAAACAAATGTAAAACCAGGTTGACATCAGTTAAATTACAGTACTTGAAGGCTGCACCTAAACTATTGTGATAAAAGTTTAAAAGCTTACTAGAATTCTGAAAGATTTTGAGAAGTCCAGAACATTGAGAATGTTGGGAAATTAGGGAGAGGAAAGTGATGTGGCTGCACATCCAGCATCACAAATTTTACTTATATTCTGGCTGAGCACAAAGACACCTTCCTTTTTTCCACGCTGTGAGCAGCTTCTCAAATCTACTTTCTTCACAGAAAAAGATGAGCGTGGCTGGGAAATGAGGAGGATCAAGTCCGGAAAAGGAGGGAGGTGGAGATTATGAAATTTTGTTTTTGCCTTTCTGATGTACTTAGTATTGCATTCTTGATACAATAAGAAATCAGCATAAACTTTGATTAATAGATTTTATGGATAATGGGGAGATCAAGCCATGATAAAACAGAAGACAAACCAAAGAATGATGCAGCAGGTTTTGCACTCAACACGTGGTGGAGGACTATGCCACCATGGAGGGAAGGGCAGAGGAGGAGCAGCGTTTGAGAGATGGTGTGGGGTCTGCAACTCTGGTCCATTGACTGTGGAAGAATCTAAGATCTCTTCCAGTTTTCAAGGTGATGAGACTCTGGGTTATTAGAAACAGCATAATAAGAAAACAGGAATACAAAACTGTAAGAAATTGATTTGATTTGTCTGGATACTGCATGAAAAATGTGACTATTGAATTATATTTGTAAACTAGTTTTCTGTAGTTCAGTATTGATAACACTAGTTTTTATTTTTAATTTAGCTGGATAAAAAACACCAGGAAACCTATATTTTCATTTAACAATTATCTTTTAAGAATTATCATGACTATTAATAAGTGGAACAAAGTACTAACAGACATAAAATTCTAAACTTAAGAAAATAAGTACATAAAAATTCTCAGACAATTTAGCATTATTTTTGCTCTAACTTTTTAAAGATTATTTTGTTAGCTGACTAATGTCATTAATTCATTCTTGAATTTCTAAATATGTTTTGAAATCATATTTCCTCTGAAACATAAACAGCAAGTAACTCTACTGGGTTTTAATGACTCTCCAGTGACCAGCATGAGTTTATTAAAAGTCTTTTGTTAAAAAAGTGGAAGTGTTATTGGTACATAATAACTTCAGGCTTAAAACATCTTAGGACTTCAAACTACTTCTTAGATATTGCAACATTAAATAACGCTAAAGCCTATGTGTAGCTCATTCTCATTCAAGTTGTTTTTTCCAATCGGATAAACAAAAATAGATAATTATGTATGGAACATTAGGCATCATGTAATTTCAACAATTTTCCCACAACACTTACTTAAACAAATATTAGTTGATGGAGCTACTATTACTGTGAAAATAGACTGAAAATTGCTTCACGGAATTTATCATCTTATGTTTGGCAAATATAAAATAAGACCAATTTTAATACTCAAGTAGCAATACATCTTTCATAGTAAAATTAACAGACCTTCTCCAAGAGTAACCAAAAATACTTTTTAGTTGTATTCATTTATATTTCCTGATAGCTGTTGCTTTGTACCTTTTCCCAACTATGAAATGAATAGGTAACTTAAACTATGTTTGAAAACTAACTTCAAGCGCAATGTTGTCTTTGGGTCAAGGTCTTCTAACAATGTGCAGTTATTAATTAAATTTACTTCTAGTCTTTCTGTCAATTTTCTTTCCTCCAGCCATTCAACAACATCAACATGGTGCACAGAAGTACACGCTAGCACATGTAGGTGGGATGTTTTTGTACATAGATATATTTAAATGTAATGTGCTAAAAACTTTAATTCACTATAATGTAATACATAACATAGGTACTTAAGAAGCAAAGGAAGGTTTATTTGGATTTATGGTTCTGGAAGTTCTATTCCAAGGTCAAGGGATCCAGCTCCTTTTGGGCTCTGTGGAGGGAAGCACATCTATTCAGGAGAGTGTGTCAGAGTGAGGGTTCACAGCATGAGCCGGGAAGCAGAGAGAGAAAGGGAGAGGGAGAGATAACAGATAAGTCAAGGTCTCACCACCCCCTTTGGGTACACGTCTCCAGCAATTTAAAGGGCATGCCCTGCCTTAGAGAGAATGAAACCCCAACACAGGCCCTTTTGAGGACACTGAAATCCCATCCATAACATACATTTAATTATTTAAATTACTTAATTGGTAAAGTTACATTGAAAGAGCATATAAATAAAGACGTAGAAACACATATTTACTATTCTTAAGAGTATGTAGTTTATGTAGTTGAGAAAAAAGGCATGTAAAATAGTTCAGAAGTTGTACTACAAAAGAAAGTTTATAAAATTTTTTTAAAAGGTACTTATTGAAGATAGATGGATTAATAAAAATTAGAAAATTTAGGGTGGGATATGTTAAAATAACATGCATTACCTTTATTAGGATACAATCTTGTGCATTCTTTTTTATAGCCAACATAGTAAATATTAGAAAACACAAATAGTAACTTGTAAAAATCACTTATACTCTTAAGTTTTGGTAATAAACCTAGTTTTTGTTTCTTTCCTGGTCTTGCTTCTATAATGGCAGCATGTTATAGAGTTTCTATAGTAGTATCTGGAAACTGTGGGAGGACGACCCTGTACCATGTTTGAGACATTCCTTATGTGCTGTTGAGTAGGTATGGTCAGTGAGCCAAAAAATGTACTACAAAAAAATATCCGTCCTGTTCTGTTTCCTAGGAAATTACACATAATATATTCTTCAAAGAATGTCTGTAATATTTTCACCCACTTGAAAATATTTACCCTCAGCATAACATTAAGAATTTGAAACATGAATAAACATGCTCAGCAAAATGGATGGACATGGAGCCATCATGATAAGCGAAAGGATATTTCACCTTAAGTGAAGAAAGCCGGACACAGAAGACAGGTATGGCATGTTTCATCTCACATATGCAACTCACAAAAACGGTGACCTGAGGAGAGAAAAGAGACTATTAGGAACTGCAGAAGACTGAGAGAAGAAGACGGATAGGTGGACATGATTATTCCACAATGCAATGTGCTGTATGGAAACATCACAGTGAATTCTGTTAATTTGTGTGGTTCGCATGCCTTGATAATTTTAATGATAACAGTCATGGTGACACAAGCCTGTAATCCCAGGCACTCTGGAAGCTGTAGCAGGAGGATCACAGATTCAAGGCTAGCTTGGGCAATTTAGTGAAAGCCTATCTCAAAACATAATGTTTGCGTAGCCTGCACAATATCCTACATTCCGTCCTCAGCACTATCATCAATCAATAAATAATTTATTAACTGCATTTCTTTTATTCTATGAATATACCATGCTTTACTTAATGATCCTGTCTTGCAGAATATTTAGGCTAAAATGATCCAGGATTTGTGATACAGGGTACATATGAGAAACAAATATTAGCATTAAGGCTGGCTCCTAAAATGAGCACGTATAATAGTAGAATGAATATTTAACTTGATAAGAGCAGAAATTCTACAAACATGATTGAAAAGTTAGGAAATTCAATGCCACTGAAAGTCTCAAACTAAGCATAAAATCATCAGTTTTATAATCATGAAGAGAAGGAAATTATTTTATAAAAATATTGAATAAAAATATAGTACAAATTTATTCCAGGGACTGCAAAGGAATTAAGTACAGGGGAGAAAGCCTGAAGGCAAGTATGTGACTAGGTCTCTAGCACAGTCGTGCAGATGAGAGACCCCAAATGCCTGGGGTAAATTGTTCTCTGTTCAGCTTGACTGCAAGGCTCAAGAAACATTATGGACAAAAAAAGTGCAAGCACTTAGTGTTGGGTTAGATCTCGTGAGGAAAACAATTATGAGATGTTCATGCTTGAGGACAAAGGGAAGACTCCAAACGATAGTGATGAAATTGGGACAGGGCGAATGTTGGTAGAGGAAGATGGTTAACTTACCATCTGATAGGTTCAGTTTCTGGTGCTAGGTTTTCCAGGAGGAGAAAGTCTGTGAGCAATTCAAGTTGCATAACGTAGAAATAAAAAAGACAACCGCATTTTCCTATGTAAAATGCACAAAATAGCAGATTTGAACTGTAGCAAAATGTAAAACAAAGCATTGTTGCAACAGCTAAGACAGTATGCATAATTATGGAAGGCATCAGAGTCCTCTCACATAAGCCGTCAGTGCTCCGAAGTCTTGTCCACCCTCTCTCTGAAAGTCAGTGTACACAGTGCCCATATATTTTCACTAAGGAGTCTATACAATTGAAACTTTCCCTTCTCACTTTGAAAACTAAGTATAGAATATCAAACATATTTCACAATAAATGGATCTCATTTTTATACGGAGATTAATATTATTTAAGCATTACCAAATCTCAGTTCTGATACTGTCAAAAACACATACAATTGTTTCTTGGTATCCTGAAGATTGGTCCCAGTACCACTAGGGTAGAAAACTCTGCAGGGTGCTCAAGTATCATATAGTATGTGCACAAAACCCGTATACAGTCTTTCATGTGCTTTCAGTCATATCTAGACAGTTCATAATACTTAGTACAATGGAAATACTAATATTTGTCACATTGTTTATAGAATATTGATAACAAATGTCTGTACATGATCACAACTTTTTTCCTAGTTATTTTTTACCTCCAGTAAAGAATACATAGATGGATAGCCCATAGATGTTGAATGTAAAATTATAGAGAGCTGTCCACACTAATTTTTACAGCAGGACCAAAATTGCCATCTGTGGGTTTAGTGCTCATGAATATTTAATAATAAATAAAAGAATATTACAATTATTCATTATGAAAAATAGTTAAAATTAATTTATGTCATTAACTCTGAATATTAAATTGGCTTTATCCTCAGGAAGTTAAAGAGTGATTCATTTTTTGGAGAATAACAGTGTTAACTGATAGTTGATTAGTACAATTGACTTCACTTTTCTTTCTTCAGTGTACTCACAAAATATTTATTTCTGAAGTCTTTTGGGAGAGACACAATAGTCTTCTATATTATACTAAGCTCTAGGATGATATGTTACTGCCCAAGAAGCCATTTGAGAATCTCTTGGTTTTTTGATTCCTTCCAGTTCCGCTGGGATGAGGGTGACATTTACAAGAGTGGAGTGTGACAATGTTCCAAAAGTTGAAAACAAGAACTAAAATAGCACCAGGTACTCAGGGCCTCCTCAGCGGTCTAAATAACCTTACATAACAGACAGACATGGCAGAGATGCTTTCGAGGACCACTTCACATTTTGTCAATTTGCCTTTTTGTAGCCTTGTCCCCGTCCTGCACACACAGCCGTTAAAGAAGAAGCCGTTCTGTTCTGTGCATTCAGAGCTCCCTCCGTAGGGTTCAGCCACAAGCTCGTGGCAGCTGAGACAACTTCATTCCACCACCCTCATTGACTTTCTTCTCTACTACAGGAAACTCTTAGCTGTAGTTCCCTCAACGGCCTTAATAAGGTGACTCATGCAAATTTGTTTCTAGTGTACTTTTTCCAGGTATTACCAGTCATGTATGCCAATGGTGGCATAAGCTCAAGGTAGGATACTAATTACATTCTTTTGGGTGATTTCACCCAAACCGTGAAAGCAGGAAAATGTAACTATTTGCATCCAATGTATACTAATCTTAATGAATTGATCGCTGGTAGCTAAGACATCAACCCTGAAAGGCACAGTGTTATGATATTATCACAGAAGGCAGCATTTGTTGGAAGACAAATATACTCTAGCAGCACTAGCTTTTGGTATTTAAGTTATTCTGTATTTTTTTTTTAGCACAACAGATTTCTGATCTCTTCTCCAAAAGTGTACAACCCACAAAACTACTGCATCATTACCATCATCTAGCAGATATCCATCCCTGTAACCCCAGGAGCCCCGCACTTTCCAGTGCCTGGCTCCTTCTGTCCACTCTGGTGCTTATCCCATTGCTGCTACGTTTAGGATTCTGCTTGAGGCAAATAATTTGGAGGGACATAATAAAAATATACTTACATATTAATATTAAGTAATAAAAACTAGCACAGGACTGTTAACGATTAGAATATGGAAATCGTTATGAACATTGTTAAGGCTTTTAATTAGCTATTATTGAATAGCTGAATGGAAATCTACAGCATAAGATCTGAGAATTTAAAATATTCATTTCCAATGCTGCAATTTGTTTGCATTTTAATAGAGGAGTAAGGAAGTGATTTTTTAACATGCCGAAGGCACGCAAATTGGCTGCAGGCAACGTCTGTGGGTATAGTGTTCGTGGTTACCCTCATATTTCATGACAGAGACATCCAAATCAATGCATAATCTATCACTTTTGCTCTTCATTGCTTATCTCAACTAAAGCCTAGAAAGCGAACAAGGTACATTAAAGTGAGGAAGTAAGGAAAAAGTGGAGTGACCCCCCTCTTCACACCAGCCAGGTGAGAGCATTAGACGAAAATTGTCTTAAAGCTATTCAAATCAAAACTCTCAGTTTAGGGGCATTTTAGAGACAAGCTGCCTTGCTACACATACATACTTGTCAGTGCCTGAAAATTTGTCACTTGCCAACAATTCCCCTTGAAAAAAAT
Organism: Dinomys branickii; assembly: GCA_004027595.1. Classification (NCBI taxonomy): domain Eukaryota; kingdom Metazoa; phylum Chordata; class Mammalia; order Rodentia; family Dinomyidae; genus Dinomys; species Dinomys branickii. The sequence goes on from PVLD010002237.1 coordinate 132,953, forward strand.
AATCAGACAATTTTATCATTTCATCAAAGGGCAAGCTATAAAGTGACCTAAACTCACTTTTATCTTAAACTATAAGATTTGGGACTCATAATCCACATTGACTAGAGTCTTTCAGGCAGAGGCCTTGGTGCTTCCCGAGAAAATAAATGTGGAGAGAAAAATGACACTTTGTGAGTAAGGAGCTCACTAATTTATGGGAAAAAAACAGGTATATAGTGCCCAGAGGAAAAATGAAAGGAGACTAAGAAAATTGATAATAATTACCTGTTCATCAAAAGGTCTTGGTAAACCCAAATAGTAAACATTTATTCTAAAAGTTAAAAAACAACCCACACAAATCAGCAAGGAAATATCAGAACGGAACCAAATCTATCAACAAAAGGATGTAGCAGATGTCTATAGAGTTTTCAACTCCAAATATCAGAATATGCGTTACCTTCTGTGGTCCATGCAACATTCTCAAAGACAGACCCTGCACTGGCCCATAGAACATGCATAAGTAAATGAAAAATAGTTAAAATTGTCTCATGCAAATTATCAGAATGTAGTGCAATAAAGATAGCAACAAATGGCAAAGAAACTATAAGAAATTCATACACATGCAAATTAAATAACACCACACTGCACAATCAATGAGTCACAGATAAAATTATGGAAGAAGTTAAACTGTATCTACAAATAAATGATAATGCCAATACAATATACCAGAATTTATGGGATGTAATTAAAGGAGTCATAAGAGGAATACTGATAATGGGGAGTTCTCACATCAGGGAAACAGAATGAGATCAAATAAAAAACCTACTGCTGAACCTCAACCTTCTAGAAAAAGAAGAACAACTCAAGCCTGAGTCTCATACAAGGGAGGAAATTATAAAGATCATAGCAGAAATTACAACCATTGAGAGTAAGTAAAAATATAAAAAATGAATTGAAAGTTGGTTCTTAAAAAGATTAAATACAACTGATAAAACTTTAAACAACCTTATAAAAAAAAGAAAGAAAGGACTCAAATTCACGCAGTCAGTAATGAAAAGGGTGAAATCACAAGAGATCCTGCAGAAATCTGAAGATTATCAATACCTACTGTGGTGGATTGAAAACTTGTGGCCAGTTTTTAACCCCCAGATGAACTGGGTCAGCATGGTCTGGGTGTGCGAGGTCACCTGAGGACTCCTGCTGGTAGCACAACAGGCAGAAGTGGAGAAGAAGAAAAGCTGTTGGGTGATGTCAGAAGCTATAAGGAGCGGCTGGTTCTCTTGGAGGAGCTTGTCATGGTGGCTTTCCTGATGAACCTGGCTGTTCTCATCATCCAAAGAGTTTGAGACCTTGTTATCAACGAGGACGGCTTCAGTTCACTTTGGAGGAGCTCTAGTCCTCACTTTGGGCATTGCTTCCTGGCTCCGGAGGTGAAGACGGTGCACTGCTCGGTCTTCTGGAGAAACTCGTCACATTTACTGATAGGCACTCTGGCTTTCCTTATCATTAGAGGAGCTGTGGTACTTTTGAGGGGAGCTCTGGTTCTTTGCGTGTCACTTCCTGGCTCCAGTTCAGGTCCCTCAGCCTGCTGGCAGAGACTTTCTAGCTCCCACTGCTGCCCCTTGGGCCTTCCAAATGCAGATGTGTAAAACAGGCCTGCAAGAGACACTGTCATGGATGTAGGAGGCATTGTTACGGGCTCTAGGTCTTCAGCTGGACTCATACAGAACATTACCATGGGATCCAGGCCCTCAGCTGGATTCTTTGGTCTTTAGCGTATGGACACATTTCCTGCACTTTTTGTTTTCTTGGACCTGGGAATCAAAATTAGAACCTTGTGCTTGCCAGGCAGGTGCTGTGCCGCTGAGCTGCATCCCCAGCTTATGTATTACACTTTGGGTGACTATTTAAATAATCTTATAAAATGTGGGTCCTTATTATATTATTCCCTTTGCAAAATGCCAAATAGCAACATCTATTTTGAGAAACTTTATGCTAATCAGATAGAAAAGAGAAGAAATGGGCACATTCCTAGATAAATATGAATTACCAAAGGTGAGTTAAGAAGGCATAAAAATTTCTAAATAACCAAACATTATTCAATGAAATGGAGAATATAATTTAAAACATCAACAAAGAAAAGCCCAGGTCCGGGTGGATTCACTGCTGAATTCTACAACAAATATTAAAAAGATCTAATACCATTACTTGTCCCTTCTCTATAATGAAATTGGAAGGGAAACAATATTGCCAAGGTCATTCTTTTTTAATTTTTATTTTAAAGATAAAAGAAAGAAACCATATTAACAGGTGCACAGACATTTACAAAATAATATAAAAATAATACAAGCAATACATATTTTCAGATCAGGTGATAGGAAATTAACAATGGTGCCTGTATTACATATTGATATGTTCAAACTGGCTACTCAGACAGATAAATGTAGGCATGTAAGACTGATCAAACAATTAAACATTAACTGTTCCTTTCAATAAAGTGATAGAAAGTGGTAGTACGACTATCTTAACTATCCTGTTTATACCTATATACATATTTTCTCTTTCTTTCTTTTCTCTTTTCCTTCATCTCAGCTGCTCCTCACCTCGAGGAATTTCCTTCTCCTTCACAATATCCACTGCACCCCTCAGACTTCATTTGTCCCTCAAGTTCTTACACTAGTGAGACAATACATTGCTTACATATGCACATCTGACTTATTTCACTTATGTGTATGGTCTCTAGTTGCGACCATTTACCTATGAAAACCCTAAGTGTATCTTTCTTTATATCTGAGTAATATTCAATTATATAAAAATATCTCAACATTTTTATCCAATCCTCAGTGGATGGACATTTGTGTTGCTTCCACAATTTAGCTATTACAAATTGTACTGTGATATGATGTTTTCAATTCTTCTGGGAAAATACCCAGAAGAGAAATAGCTGGGTTGAACGGGACCTCTAATCCTAGTTAACTGAGGAATCTCCACATTGATTTCCACAGTGGTTTCACCAGTCTACACTCCTACCAACAGTAGAGAAGGGTTCCTTTTTCCCCACAGCCCCTCCAACATTTGTTATTGGTTGATTTCTTGATGAAAAAGCCATTCTTTCTGTGGTGAGATGTAATTTCAGTGTTGTTTTAATTTGCATTTCTTGAATAACTAATAATGTTGAACATTTTCTCATGTATTTATTTTCTATTTGTATTTCTTTATCTGAGAAGTATGGGGCTGGGGATATAGCTCAGTGGAATAAGCGCCTGCCTAGCAAGCGCAGGGTCCTGAGTTTGATCCCCAGTACCGCAAAAAAAAAAAAAAAAATCTGAGAAGTATGTATTCATCTCAGATGCCCATTTTTAGATTGTCAGAGTCATCTTTAAGGCAAGTGTAACTCCAATATAGAAACTAGCGGAAAGAAACAACCAAAAAAGGGTACTACTGGCTAAATACGCTAATTAACATAGAGGCAAAAATCCTCAATAAGATACTGGCAAACAGAATGCAGTAAATCATCAAGATTATACAGCATGATCAAGTAAGACTTTTTCCTAGGGAACGCAAGGATGGTTAAACATACATGAATCAAAAAATGTAATACATCATATTAACAGCACCAAGAACAAAAGGCATAGTATCATCACAATTGATGTAGCAAAAGCATTTGACAAAGTCCAACACTCATTCATAATTTAAAAACTATAGAAAATTGGAATAGATTATCTTTACCTCAATCTGATAAAAGCCATCTAGAGAAACCAATAGCCAACAACATGCTAAATTTTCAAACACGGAATGTTTTCTTTCTAAAATCAGGAGCAAGACAAGAATGTCTACTATGAGGACCCCTATAAAATATAGTTCTGGAAATATTAGCTGGAACAATTATACAAGCAAAAGAAATAAAGATAGGAAAGGAAGAAGTTAAATTATCTTTATTTGCAGATGACATAATATTCCACATATAGAGCCTAAAAAAATTCACCAAAAGACTTCTAGATTTATTAGTCAAATTCAGTTGCATAACTGGATAAAAAAGTCAACACCTGAAAATCAACAGCATTAATGTACACAAATAACAAACTCACTGAGAGACAAGTTAGGGAAACCATATCTTTCACAACAGCACCCAATAATGAAATATCTAGGAATCAATCTAATGAAGAACATAAAATACCACTATCCTGAAAACAGTAGTACTTTGAAAATGAGATTTAAGAAATGGAAAGATATTCTACGTCTTTGGTAGGAAGAATCAACATAGTGAAAATGATGATCTTTCCAAATTGTTATACAGATTTAGTGCAATCCCAATAAAATACCATTAGAATAATTCACAGAACAACAGCAAACACTGCCAAAATTCATTTGGAATTAGCAGAGACCTAGAATAGAAAAAAACAATTATGGGCAACAAAGGTGAAGGAGGGAGCACCACAATCCTTGACTTGCAATTATACTACAGAGCTACTGTGATAAAAACAGCATGGTAATGAAAAAAAACCAGACTTGACAATCAATGCAACATATTAAAAGAGACAGAAACAACTTCAAACACACTCAGCCATCTTATCTTTGACAAAAGAGCTAAATGGTTTACTGGAAGAAAGAAATCATCTTTAATAAATTGTGCTGGATAAACTGGCATTCCACAGACTGAAGATTAAAACTAGACTGATGTATATTACCTGACTGTAAACTAAAATCAAAATAGATCAAAGTTCTAAATATTAAAACAGAAACACTAAATTTGCTGGAAGAAAAAATAGAACTTTTGAAGCCATAGTTGTAGGCAGAGACTTCGTGAACAAATCCCTGACTGCATGGGAAATGCTACAAAGAATCAATAGGCATCACATCTTATTAAAAAGCTTTTACACAGTAAAAGAAATCATCAACAGAGTGAAAAGAGCCCACAGAGTCTGAAAATATCTTAGCCATCTGTTCTTCAGATGAAGGAATAATATCTAGAACATATAAAAAAGTGAAAAAAAAGAGACCCTACTAAATAGAAGGACCCAGTGCAAATATGGGCATCTGAAATGGATAGAAGAAATACAAAGAGCAAATAAATATGTAAAAAATAGTCATCATCACTGATCATTTGAGAGATGTGAATTAAAACAATGCAGAGATTCCCTCTCACTCCAAAAACAATGGCCATTATCTAGAAATCAACCAATAACGTGCTGGTGGGGCTGTGGGGGAAAATAAACCCTTCTCTAGTGTTTTGAGAGTGTAGATGGGTATGATCACTGTGGAAATCAGTGTGGAGATTCCTCACAAAAGTAGGAATAGAGATCCCATTCAACCTAGCTATTACCCTTCTGGGTATTTTCCCCAAAGATTTAGAAGTGTCAGTGATACATATGTAAACATGTTTCTCACAGCACAGTGTGCAGTAGCTAAATGTTGGAAACAACTCAAATGTCCATGAATGAACAAATGGGTAAAAATGATGTCTTTTTTTTTAATATTATGGAGTACTACTGTTCCACAAAGAAGGCAAACTTTAGACATTTATGGCTAAATGGGTGGACTGTGAGACTACACTCTCAAGTGCAATCACATGGGACACATGTGCACGAATAGTACATCATCTTCCTGAAGTGAGAGTTCCAAATGTAAATAGGAACCAAAATGTGGAAGAGACACTCAGAAAGAGGAAATAATTTTTGAAAAGGAAAAGGGGGTGAGAGAGAGGGAAAAGAAATAAAATGAGCAAAAAAGGACAAAATGGAAATAAGCTTTGCAAATAAGCAGGAGAAAAGGGGTTGCAGAGAAGGAGAGGGAATGGGGAGAAAAGAGGATCTAAGGTACGTCTCCAGCAGGTACAAATTCCTATGGCAACTGTGACCATTGTGTACATCTAAATTGTCCAATAAACTGATTCAAAGACAAGGAATCTTAATGTGTTCTGAAGACTTTTTTATTAAATAAGAGTAACTCATAAGATAATTTTAAATATTTAATTCCACTATTTCATATAAAAACAATTGTGAAATATTCAACAACTGTATAATTTTAAGAGAAATTTCTCTTAAGAGACAAGAATAAATTAGAGATTTCAAAGCTTACTTGTTTAGCATGGATTACCTAACAAGTAATTGTGGACTTTATTTAGACAATGATCAAGAGTTAATGGCAAAACTTACAAAGATAATGATATACAATAATATTAATATATTTTATTTCCTTTTTTCTCCTTTGCAAAATGTCAGCAGTTTGTATTATATACCATACACATACACATGTCATCTTGTGTTTTGCAAAATTGTCCAAGTACAATAAAATGTGTCCTTTCACATATGTTTTCTTAGATATTTTGATAATGTATATACATGTGCCTTTAATAAATGTGTGACTTTCATAGAACAATTAAATAGAAAAACTCCAATGTTCAACTTTTAGAGGGAAAATAGTACTATCTCATGTTGATTAATGAGGAAGAATCAGCAAAATTATAATCAGCAAAATTTGTTAATGACTAATCATTTGCTTCATCTACAGCAACATTTATGTTGAATCTTAATAATGTATTCATTTTTCCAATGCAGATACAGTTTATCCCAAAGAATCTATTGCATCTTTATAACAGCTTGTGATTAAATATCATCCCCTTGGGATAAGTAAGTGCAACTTCCCCTCAATATGTTATTCAATTAAACAAAGCAGATAAGTTACTTAAAATGTAGATAAAAAGCTTATTTTTACTGTAAGCATTAATGACAGAAGCAAAGGAAGTTAGCTATTTTTAAACTTTGGCCAACAATTACCATCAACATCCTATGTGCGTTATTTCATATAATTCTCATAACAATCCTAAAACAAAGTATTTTAATGACTAAGGTTGTAGATAATGCAATTGAGTTATGAGAAGAGTAAACTGTCTGTGATCACAGAGGGGAAACAGGAGCCAGTGGAAGACACTACTAGGTCCACATTAAGGTGTCAGACTCACCCTATGGACTCAGTGCAATATGCCTCTGTAGCTGGACACCATGCCTTTCGCAGGTATTGTGGATTCCCTTCAATCATTCACACATGCCGAAAGCTACATGTATAAGCTATACCATTTAACCTAGTGTGTGAATCATATTTTATAAAATAAAGCTTTGATAACACAGGAAATTTTTGCTTGTTTGTTTTCCTTACATATTCTCTGATCCACACCAAGGGACTCAAATTCACTATTGGAGATATTTTTGCTGGGTGCAAGAAGACTACTTAAAAAAACTTTTATTAGTACATGTTTGCTGTACATAATGATTATATCCACTATGGGAAGCTGGTGCATATTCGCAACACATTTCAATTCCTTTCTCCCCTTTGCTTTACCTCCTCTTTAATATTTCCAGTATCGTATTCATTTGCTTTTCTTTTAAAACCTCGTAAAGCTAATTATCATATATACAGATTGAAAACCAGAGTAACAGGCCAAAAACATGGACAACGTGTAAAACTATGGCAGTAAGTGCACACGTACTTTTAGATAACTGAGCTGGTTTTTAATATTTTCTCCCCCTTTTTATCCTATGTCTTATCTTTTATTTTGTTATATATATATATATATATATATATATATATATATATTGAGGTTTTCATATAAGAGGAACCCTGTGATACCTGAGCTCACGTGCCCGAGTTATTTCAATTAACATTACGGTCTCAGGTGCACACATTTTCTTTTGCAAGAAGCATGCATCTTAATTTCCTTCTAAAGAAGGACGAAACACCAAAAACTAAGAATATGCAGTATTAGGAGGTCTGAATAAATAGCGTTATCCATAAAGCCCCTTATGTTTATAAGCAAGGCTAAATTCACATTTGAGATGTGCAAAAATATATGGTTAGAATAAGAGGATCACAGTACGAAGAAAGACTGGAAAATACTCGCATTTCAATATTTGCAATTATATTAATCTTCAATAATTAGAACATTTTTGTGACAGCAATAGTAATTTGTCTCATTGAAATCTTTGGATTCTGTCACAGAAAACTTCCGTTCATCAAACTGAGCGGTTGCATTTCCCATCAGGTATGTTACCTCTCTAACGATGGCGCATCCTCACTAAGCACACATCAAGGAAACGCACATCCCAGTGTAATGCTCCACTCAATGTAAAACAAAATCACCAATGCTTGAGGCTTAATTTTTTGCAAAATGTACTTTTCAGCTTCTTTTCAAAGGAAGGGATATGTGTGTGTGTGTGTGTTGCCTCCGTTTATCTTTGTATGACTGACCATTTTTTATAGACAGAGAAAGTAATGATTTAAACGTTTGATATCATATAAATTAAATACATGTGATCTTTGTGCCTAACTTAATTCACTCAAGCATCAAGGGTCAAAAGCTGAGATATGTGCAGATAAAAGTTTAGGCATAAGAGAAATGAGATCATCCCACCAGGAGTGATTTTCTGTACAACATTTCATGATTCCCATTCCAAGGAACAGTGCATTGAGGAGACTTAGGTGCTTTGAGAAAAAAAAAAAAAAAAAAAAAAAAAAAAACAGTCTTCTAATGCTGTCTCTCAGGAGGTGATGTGACATTTGGGTAAATTAGAAAGTAGAGGGTGCTGGTCCCTTTCAGAAGATGTAAAACGCTTCACTTGGTACTAATGTACATGGAGCAATTAGTTACATGTCAGGATGGGGGTCCCTAAGGCAGTGCACTTACCGCATTAGTATTTATATCTACATGCCATTATACACTGGGCGGCACTAAATAGATGTGAGACCTTCACAGAATTACTCAAGTCATGTGCCATCAAGAAAAGAGATTCTAACAAACATGATTAGCATACAGGTGGGGTTGAACTGCTTAGTTTCCAGTGGTTTTATTTTTAAATGCTTGCTGAAAATGGAACACAGAGAGTTGATTAATTAACCCTTAGAGTGGAAACCTTTTTAAATTTATTTATTGGAGAGTATGTTAGAGTTCATGATCATGACAGTTTCACTTGAGAACATCTCTCCCTTTTCCTTTGAATAACCTGCCTTCTCCAGCTAGGAAACCTCAGGGTCTTTTCCATTTGGAAAAGAAATGAAAAGAAACTCATATGGTTGTAAATATGAAGCCAGTCAATTCTAGGCATATTTTAGGTTTGGGGTACAGATATAGAATGAAAGTAATATTGTTATTTATGTTGTTTGCTGCTCAACTACCCTACCTCATTTAGCTCTCTGTCTCCACACTAAGCTCTTGAGCATTCATGTTTTAAAAATGTCACAGTTTAGGCTTGGCTTTTTGCAAATATATGATTTGTCTAAAAAGTTATTAACATTTGATCAACCAAATTTTCCACTGAAATGATTGCAGGATAATTTCTCTCAGTTACTGGACTTGTAGAAAATATTTATAGGTCTTAAATATTCAAAATTTTGAAGATTGTCAGGGAGTTTGTCCTTTGGGTTAGACTTCCAGAATTCATATTTCATTGGGAATTTGTCACACTGAGTACCATTTTCTTCTCCACAGGCCTCTCTCTGATGGTTATTCACAGTGCTGTTCAGGCCAAAAGATGGTCGGTATGAACAGAACTGAAACAGTGATCTTGGAAGCCTTGAATCAATGTTACTGTTATGCTTATCTGAAAAATTTAAAAATATTCCTATCTCCCATTCATCAGAATTCATAGTTATTTTCCAAATCAAGTTCCAATGTTTTACTTTGAATAGCTAAATGATTTGTTACTAGTTTTAGAATTATTAAACTCATGTATACAATTATATTTTAAATATAAATATGAAATATATACTGGTATTTATTAGAAACATTACCATTTTATGAAATTCATTATTTCCTTGTATATTTCCAAATATAATGCACATAAGGAATTTAAGTATATGATAACTAATATGAAATTTTTAGACTCACAGAAGTTTTGAATTTGATGAATTTAAAATTCACCATTCATCTGCCATAGTTTTTGAGTCTGTACCTACTTGATATTTAGTAAACAAAAATTAGTTGTGGCTGAAAATATATATCCCTAAGTCATTTGTTCTGAGGCTTGGAAATTATCAATAATGGCAGCAAATAAAAGTCGTCTTTACTTGTTACATTTTTACAGGCACTTGGTTGGGAAGACATAGGATAAAGAAAACTGGATTGTACAATATGAATATGTAACTCCTAAAACATGAAGAGCAAGATATTGTACACGAACGCTGGTGTTTAAACTTCTCTTATCCATAGGCCTCTAACAATATTATACAGAACTGAGACACTCAGCAGACAGGGAAAATATGCAGGATCCTTGAGAGTCTTTTCTACTGTGAATGCTGGACAGGCAGAGTCTGGCCTTGAGTGTGTACTCAAGATAAAAATCTATAGAGAATAAAAAAGAGTAAGTGATCTGGAAATACTTCTAGATCAATCTCCCTCAAAATAAGTCAAAGAGGAAAACTCTTGCCAGGCAGATTTAAAATACTGCCTGTGACAACCGCAGAATCTGAGGAGTGTCAGCAATCCTTGTAACTGCAAAGTCCTGCACAATCCCATCCTCTCGCTATTTTCTGGATAATAATTGTACAAATGCACTTCCAAAATAATACCAGCAGAATAAAAGCCTTATGATTTAGCTAATATTAACATAGTTGATTACATAATAAATCTATCTGATGACTATGATGTAAATACTTTTCTAATTTAATCATTGCAAACACATTTTTAAAAAGTTGAAATTAAAATATATTTCAAGGTCAAATATGAAACCTCAAGCCACTTTTTTGTAACTATTAGGATGATAATTTCCTTTGGAGATTAGTATAAAAACAGCATTCAAACTATGTAAGATATCAGCAGTACCTCCCTGAATGAAGATGCGTGTTCAGTAGCCATAAATATCTCACCTATCGTTCTCTGAGCCTCAGTTTATCATGATAGAAGTAAGAATACCCACTGAGATATAGCTCAGGTTTGCACATGGTTTTGTCTCACAGGGAAGGGCAAATGCACTCAGAATTTGGTCAGCGTTCCTTTCATAGATGTTTGCTGAGTGATTATTTCATGCTTGTTATGTTGCTGGCTATAGGACTGCTGCATAACTCATAGCACCTGATGCAAAAGTGAAATGTCAATACCTTTCTTCAGTATTGCAAGAGAAAATTTTAGGCACCCTTGTTCAAACGGTAGCGTTTGAAGAAGGAGACAGTGGAGCATTAACACAAACCCTGGCCCTTTCAAGGGTAGAGCCTGAGTGACCACCTCAGGCACAGGCTCTGAACAGCCCTGCTGGGGAGCAGTACGGAGGACGTGAGCATGCTGCCGCAACTTCAGTCAAGAGGAGGAACAGAGAGGTGTGTAGCGCACAACCCTTCACCTAGAAGCTAACTTAGATGATTGCTTTTATCTTGGCGAATCAGGACAAATTTATGAAAAGCAAAATCTGAAATAAAAACTCTAGGTTTAGCACGGCAATAAGAAATAAAATTATTTTAGACAAGGGCGTGAAATTGAGCACTGGCTTAAGGGACGGAATAGAGCAACATATGCTGGCTATAATGTGCAAACTGAGTCCATGTAGAGGAGACAGAAGAGACAAAGTTAAAATTATAGGCTGAGATCAGAACAAGAAGTGACAGGAATGCTAGTGTAGTGAGTTTGAATTTCACCTTATAAGCAAATGGAAACCTCGGAGCAATCTGACCCCAAGCAGGCTGTGGGGTGAAATGGAGGGGAAGATGAGAAGAGATACCAGCGTCTCGTGTCTCGGTAGCAAGCCAGTTACGGCAGTTATCAGGCCTGCAGCAGAGACAGCAACACAAGTGGAAAACAGTGCCTAGGTGAGAGAGGCACTGCAGACGGGGTGTTCAGGGGCACAGGAAGCCTTGGAGAAAGATTAGATGATCACAACACTCGAGTGATTCAACTGAGAGGAAGACAAAGCAGGACCCTTGGACAATTCAAAAGTCATTTAGGGAAAAGTGAGTGATGAGTCTATCCATAATTTGGGTGCAGAACGTTAGCAATGTCATAGAGAGATCACCTGGCCGTATATTAAAACAAATCGAACTTTAAAATATGGATAATTGTATTTGAGGTGAGAAGGGATTATGTTTGTACACTGAAAAGAATTAGGAAAATATGTTTTCGTATTACTGTATCTTTTTCTAGCAAAACAATTAAGGGTCAGATTTGTTTTTGGTTTAGGGCCATCTGTACATTAATGTTATATGGAAGCAACACATTCCAGGTCATCTAATTTGCTTCAATTTCTGCAACTTACATTCTCCAAATCAATAAACCTACTTAGATCACTTATTAAACCCAGGAAGAGCAGAAAGCCCTGGAAAATTAAATAAGAAGAAGAAAAGACGCCCTCAGCTTGCGCCTGGAAGTACAGTGAGCACAAGGGTAGAAGCCACACTGTTAGCAGCGAGAGGCACTGAGAAGAAAGAGAAAACAAGTCCTTTCTGAATGTGCCAAAGAATCTTTGATTTTTCTCTCTGGAATGTATATGCCTTCATATGCTAAAATGCTATGGATTTGTAGCAAGCTGAGTTTTTTATATCTCTTCCAAAGACAAATGTAACAAAAGCAAATTGTTGAGTAATACTTAAATATTTAGTGCTTACATGGTTCTACTAATCTTCAAAATATTTTCTCATAAAATAGGTAAAAACAATGTGTCAGAATTTAAAGTATTGTGGATGAAGTATAACAACACAGTGCTCATACTTTTTACTGATTTCCATCTTTGTATAAACTTAAACATCTCTGTTTCTAACTAAAGACGTTTGTTATATGCATTTATGACAAGCTTGGTCATGCTTTAATTGAGCTATGCACATTTTAGGATAAATATGGGGAGATGCTATGGTCAATACCAATGTCCATAGTGTTTAAACAATGGGAGAATCAGGTAAGTAACAACATTTGGACAGCAAGTCAATATGCCTATGAAAGGTCTCCAATAATGAGCAAATTCAGACCAATACACAGTTTGAGTGTTTGGCCTTCTTATTGACAGAGGTTTCTTTCAATCACACTCTATCTATTACTGTATCAATCATCGCTCTAAATGAATACAGTGGTATCATTGACAAAGACATCACTTAAACTGAGAAAGACTCTAAATAGCACAATAATGAATGGTAAGTTTTTCACTGGAAGAAAATGAAAAATACACCCTCAGAGTCCAGTCACATGATGGTCAAGACATCAGGGACCAATACGAAAAAAACATTTACTGGCTCACAAGGGCCTTAAAATAGATGATAATTAATATCACATTATTATTTATTAAAGTTAACACAACAAGTACTTTCCTTGGTATACAATTAAGATATAGAGCTGAACTGGTAAAAATGATTTATATTCAGGATTAAAATATTGGCAGCTTTATAGAGTGAAATGTCAGGATTTTGCTTTACTTTCAAGTTTTACATTTCCTCCTTTGAACCCCTGTCAGCCTTCATGAGCAGCAGAGAGTTTAATCAATGCTCGAGGTAGCACTGGACATTTCTCTTGCTGAAAACCAGGCATCATAGAGTACAACAGCACATCTGCATAGCCTAATCATCACTGCATGAATTAAATCATGTGCCATGTTTAGAATATCATGGATTTAAGGAAATCTTAATATTTTCATTAAATGTTTGCTGGTTTACCTCAAGGAATTTGGCTTGCAAGAGATTAAGAAACCAAAACTCTTTATTTATTATTCTTGAAACCAAGTTTTAAAAATTTGAAATGCAAAGCACCTGGTGAGTGATGAAACGTGTGTATCTTAATACCCTTCATACATTTGGGTTTAGTTTGTTATTTTGTCCCATTGTAAAGAAACATCTATTAAGATTTGCATGACTCATAAAGGGGAAAAATTTGTCATCTCGCCATAAACAAGAGGAGATTCCTATTCAGTTTAATTTGTTAGATACAAAAAAAATTGTGGGAATTCAGGAAACAAAAGAAGAAAGATGGTATGAAATGACAAAGGAAATCAAGAGAGATTTCAAGCAGATTCAGCTCAATGGAGGAACCCTCTGGAATTGCATGACACATTTGGCCATTAAGGAAAATCATACAAATGAGTGTGAGAAATGGCCGGACAATTTTATGGCAGGGGGTAGGAAGAGCATGCAAAGTACGTATGCATAAAGGTCACAAAGAAGGGAAATGGGAGGAAAGAGGCTGATGGCAATCTCCCTTCATTAGACCGGTGATTACCACTCACCTAGAAATCGCTCCTCAGGCCTACGAAATACCTGGGCTTTTAAGCAGAAGGAAAATGCTGTTGCTACTTATGAATGTTTTAAATGATCAAGATGGATGCCCTCTTTAAAGAATGTGAAAAAATATTTTAAATAAAAAGCTCAATTTCTATAAGATAATTCCTATAGGTTAATTTTATATTGTTCCTATAAATAAAAATTTAAAATTGGAAGTTCAAGACTTAGATATAAAAAGGAAAAATAAAAATTCACGCTCAAGTTATTTTTCAAATAAGTACATATTAACGCAAATGTACATGTCTCCCTAAAGCACAAAAGAACCACTGTGACATGCATTGTTATATTTGCCAGCCTAATGATACAAATTCAATGCAAACGGACCAATTACTTGTATTCCATAAATCACATTGACACAAGATTTCAGAAATTTTAAATACTTGCTGATACCTCCTCTCTCAAGAATAAATTTATTGTAAATTAAACATAGCTCTGTTGGTTTTCTCAGAAAATGGCTAATTTGTAAAGTATACGAGGACCTCAAAAACCAGGTGCCTCCCTCAAATTTAAAGACTCAGTCCAAAAACTGGCATCTGCAACGAGCAGACATCTCTTAGATGAAGAAACATAAATAGTACGTAAATATATGAAAAAATGTTCAAAGTCGCTGATCTTTGAAGGAATGTAAATTAAGATAGCACTGAGGTTCCATCTCATTCCAGAAAGAGTGGCTATCATAAAGAAATCAACCAATAACTGACGCTGGCAGGCCTGTGGGTAAATAGGATCCCTTCTCCACTGTTGGTGGGGGTGTAGGTTGGTGCAACCCCTGTGGAAATCAGTGTGGAGAGTTCTCAAGAAACTAAAACTAAATGTTTCATTTGACCCAGCTGTTCCCCTTCTTGGTGTCTTCCCAAAAGAGCTAAGAACCTTCTATCACAGCAGTTTATGTGCACACACGTTTATAGCAGCACAAGTTCTAATCAATAAATCTGGGAAAAACCCCAAATGCCTGCCAGTAGATAATGAATGAAGAAGATGTGACTTTTTTATAAAATGGAGCACAGTACTATTCCATAAAAAGGGATGAACTTGAGACATTTTCTTGGTCAATGGATGCACCCTGAGAGTATATTTAAGAGAAATGTATAGGATACACACATTTAAATACACATTTAAATATCACATTGTTTCTCTGGTATAAGAATCCAAAATGTTAAATCGGGACCAAAATGTATACCAGATATTGGGCACGGGAAGCAAAAAGTTCCAGTGGATGGGGAACAAGAGGGGAAAATGAAGGAGGGGAAAGGAAAGAGACCACAGAAGGGAAAAAGGAAACAAAACTTGTAAATAAGGAGATGGTTTGATGAGGGAAGAAAACTGGGGTGAAAAGAAGACTCAAAATATATTATGAAGAGGTGCAAGTGTTCTGTGATGAATGGATTATTATGTCTATATAAAATGTAGTATTAAAATTAAAAACAATAACAACAAAAACACACAGAATCAAAAATATGCTTTGTGTCTCTCAAGAAGCTTTGCCAGGCCTATGGGGTTCGTATGGCAGTAATACATGATCCAGGTTCAGTCCTCATTTGAGTAATTTGTTTTAGTTTGCTCTAGTTTAGAGCAGTTTGGTTTTGTCAGAAATAACATAGTGTGTCCCTGCAACTGATGAGAAAATAGAAATCTGTGACACTTTGCACAGATGCTAAACAACTACCTTCCATTCCTTTAACAAAAACAAGTGGAAACATTAATTTGCTGACTCAGGACATGTTTACTGAACTATTCCCAAAGTGGTTTGCACATGTTATTTCTAAAGTTTACATAAAGCTGCAAATAAGTTATTATGGCCATTTCACAGATTGGGAGATTTAAATTTAGTATAGTATAAGATTTGCTAATGATCACAAATCCAGTGAGTGGGCACTAGGCCTGTAGTATTTTAGACCATGTACAATCTCAGCAATTGCATACAACTGTCCATCCTCACTACGAAGTCTTCTTCAAGAATGTTTCATCTCTTACCTACTACATGATGCAATATGACAGTCATAACAGTTTGAAGTCAGTGCTCATTTGCATGAAAAAAGAAGGTATTTTATGATAGATCTCTTTCCCTTCTTTTTCATTAGTGACTGTATTGTTGATCCAGGATTATTTTTCTCTGCATGCTTAATGTAAAGCAGCACAGAAAATTTTCTCAAGTTACCAATTTCAATGCTGTCATATTATTGTATTGGCTAAAATGAAAAAAAAATTACTCTCTCAGCTTTTGGATTAAAATCACTCATGCTATTGCTTGTGAGACAAAGCAGAAAGGTGTAGACCATCTTCAAATCTGAAGAGGTGAACGTTAAAAGAGGACCATGCTTCCTAACATCACAGCAAAGGGACAAGGTTCTGGCTTCCTTACCCAGTGCTGAAGCAAGACACAAATCAGTTGAAAATCTTGCCCTAGAATGTAGACCTTAATTCAACCAAACACTTAGTTTCCTGATTATTCTAAAAATGTTTTCATGCATGCTTAATTTTTACCTAAAGAGGAAAAATGGAGAAAAATGCTCATATTTATTGTTTAATTAGTTCAGAATTATTTTGATAGTCTTATGTATCATGCATCACTCTAGGTGGTAAAGATGCCAGTAATGGTGTTGCAGTTTCATGGAAAATGTGGGGATAATTAGTAAGGACAGACTTCAAACTAGAGCAAACATTTATGAAAGATAAAAATAAAATGGGTTCTTTAATTTTAGATATAGCTAGGTTTTGTATTTATTCTGTAAGTATGGCACTTACATACTATAGACAGGATAATATTGTAATATATTTTGCCTCAGTACAAATACTTAATATTTTATAATTTAAGCCCTACATTTTGAAATCATTTAATTAGAATTTAGAAACATGATTCCTAATAATCTGTGGGAATGATGCACCTTCAAACTTGAACAAATTCCTAAGAAAAGTATCCCTACTCCGTATGACAACTCTTTCCAGATGTTCATACTAATATTTTCAGTTTGGAAATCTCCACAGATGCAAACAATTTTATCAGATTTTTTTTTTATCTTTTCTATACAAAGTAGCATTGTGAACCACTGGAGAATGTTTTCAAGTAAGTAAAACTTTTTCTTAACTTAAAAATTGTTTTACACAGCAGTAAAATTATCCACCAATATTTTTATGAGAACTGGTATAAAACTAAATTATATAAAAGCTCATTTTAAAAAATGTATTACATTGGAAAAACATTTCATGACATTTTCAATGGAATTACTATACATGAAAAAGAAAAAAAATCCCCCAAGTTGTATAATACACTTTTTAAGTATAAGAATTTATTTTGATTGCTAAGTGTGAGCAGTCAAACGTCGGACCCACTTAGGACTGCGGTTCCTCAGAACAGGAAAGTGAAGACATCAAGTCTGTCCAGTGAGCATGACTGTGGGAACTGCGGGTTTATTTGCGTGGTGTTAAAAGTTAGCAACAGGTCGCCCACGCGTTGCGCCCGCTTCACTCATCCCCACTGCCCCCTCCGGGTCAGCAGTGCAGCATTTTCCAAGCAAACAATGCACGTGGTTAGAGCATTTATCAATAGCGACATAATAATAATTAGTAACAGTGGCACCACTGCACATGTACACTATGCTGCCCTTTACCAAAGATTTACTTTGCTCACAGTTTCTCTTTGCTCACAGGTTTTCATTTTATCCTTACAAGAGCCACTCAGGTCACTGTAGCCAGGCGACGCTCTGTATGACCCTCCGATATAAAAATGATTTCCAGGGTAGCGACCTGGTAGTGTCCTTTCCAGGTTCGCCCCTCCCACCCACGGACTTACCCACACTCTCATTTCCTCTCATGCCTCCCATTACTTCCACTGAAGGAGATTTTAGTAATATGTTATTATATTGTTATGCCAATGCAGTTCAGTGTCTGGCTCGTCAGTTGCAGTACACATGGCTTGAGGCAGGGTCCAGTGATTTTCTACTAAGTATTCAACACATCATAAATGCATAATACAACTTTTAGCAAAGAATTAATAAAGCTCTAATTCTCAAATGATGATAAAATGTCTGGGAAAGGAAAGAAGGCCCTGCTTCTAACACGTTTGTTTCTCTGCTGCCTCTTGAAAGTGGGGCTGTGCTTAGCTTTTCAGTGTGAAATTACTTGTGCAACTGGATTACTAGGAAGCTAAAGAACTAGTTTTTGTAAAAGAAAATGTAGTTGAATACATGCATGTATTATGCCAAATATTGATGATGTTTATCAATATCCAAGTATTTTGCAATCTTCAATTTACACTTAAATCTTAAGTTCTGAGGTCAGATTGTTTGGGGCCACAACTTGGCTGTGAAATTGACTGCTAGCCTTGAACTTTGAACTCTTATTTATCCTAGGTTTTTTTCTCAATAACATAAGAAAACTACTTTCTTCCTATGATCATTGTAGGATGAGAAGCTCTTGAACAGATGTATAAAAATTTACACAAAACAGAACTTGGAATGCAAACACTTTCAAGAAACAGTCATTACTGCTGCTCTTCCATTTTCATTTCTCACTGCTTCTGGAGAACCCTGATAGCCCTGAATTTGAACCACCTGTGACTCATCCAATCAGCTGCAGCTAAATGTTCTCCGAACATTAGCCTGTTCCAGTGCTAACGTTAGAGCAATTCAATACTGTTGCCCTTAGTGGTGGAATTTTCTATTCAGGATTTTTAAAAAATCTCAACAGACCCCTACTAATCAAAGTTTCAGCAAAGTTGTTTTCCCATTGTTAGGGAAGCTGTGAAGTCCAGCTTTTGGGTCAATGATAAATGGTGCTTATACACGTTTCAAGTGTAATAGAATCATTACATGAACTTTTAATTTGCATGATATATCTCATAAAGTATAGTGTTTAAAGGCATAGCATTGAAGTACATCAAGGCACTATTCAGTTTATTTCATCTTGAAATTACTATCCTAACCAAAAGCAAGGTGATTAAGTCAACCTGACTCTATCTACAAACTCATTTGAAATGGGAATAAAGGACCAGCATTCTCAAAATGAATACCTGTTTATAGTCTCACTCCTAAATTCTTACATGTGCCACATTAATTTAGCCAAGATCGTCTCCTTTGTAAGGTGGTACCAATTAATCTAAATCTAAATCGCTTTGCTTTTAGCAGTTTTAAATAATTTACAATATTAGTGCACTTAATTTTATCTTTAAACCAAGTGGTAAAGAGTTGAAGGTTACCAGTCTTTAAACTAAATGTTATATCTTTGCTTATACCTGTGTTGTATTTTCAAAAGAGGCCCTGAATATTTTATATATCCTAAACCAAAGTTTAAAAACAGAATTGTTCATCCAGACACATGATTTTCATATAAAAATAGGATTTCTCTAATATGTGGTTGACTAACTGATTTTTTCACTGAGTTCATTATTTCATATTACATAAGCTTTTTCTTAGTTATAATCAATCATATGATGATGTAAAACAAATTTATTTTAGAAAGGAAATAAAAATATAAGTTACACGTTCCACTCAAAGATCCTGGATGTTTGATGTAATCATAGGACAATGAATTAAGCATACAGGAGTCTTCACTGATGAAAGGAACAGAATAAGTCATTGCTCTTTTCATATGATGAATATTTATCCCGAACTGTCAGAAATAGTTACTACCCACTATGTTGTGTTCATTAAACATGTTATACATCGATCTGTCAGGGAGAGAATCAGAAGATCTGCTAGAGAAAAATGTGCTTCACGAGAACAGAGATCATCACTAATTCAAAAACAGAACACTCCATTCAGAACAACATATTGTTGCTGCCCCTCAGCAAATCCCAAACCTTAACAACCCGGTGAGATTACATAGCATGTTAACTGGGACATGAGTAAAGTCTACGATCTCTCCTTCACATATGTTAGAGAATTTGAACGAGCTAGTTGTATTCCGAACAACTGAGAAACCTCTAACATATGCGAGGTTGTTGAAACACAGTACATATATTTACACAGCATTTATGGCTTGAAAATAAGCATTCACTATTCAGCACTGCTACAAGGTGCTGCTTCAGAGATTATATCACCATTTTAAGATGTGCATAAACCAAAGAAGGAAAAAGAAGAGGAAAAGAAAGAGGAGGAGGAGGAGGAGGAAGATGTACAGGAGAAAAGAGCATGCCCCTTGGAGATGTGCACGTCGCAACATAGATGGAACCTCTATCACCGGCCTGAAATACATGAAAAAAAAATACATAAGGCAGATCATTTACAAGCCTTTAGAGTTTACATCCAGGTGTCTCTCCAAAGCCTCCTGCTCTTATGGGTGTGGGTTTGAGACCAAGACTGGATCACCGGGAAGGGATACTCATGATTGGTTTAGTCCACTGATGTGTTTACAGCTAAATACAGTGCTGAGCGGTGAAGCCTGGGCAGCTGAGCACCGCTAGGGGCGGAGCCTGGAAGAGTAGGTCTGCGGCCCTCCTCAGCCTCTGTCAGCTTCCTACCCCCGGGCCATGAGCTTCTTCTGCTCAGCCCCTTGTCCATGCCACCCTGCTCTGGAAACAGTCAGCTATGGCCTTTACATGCTGTGAGCCAAAATAAACCTTTCCCCCTTTAGAATGTGGGTCTTGGAAATTGTCTCAGAAATGAGAAAATATCTAAGACAAATTTAAGTGAAAAAGCATAAAGCTACTGGTTGTTAAACTGGTTTTCCTTTTCAAAATAGGTTTGTTAATTTTAAATAGTGAGCACGATGCATTTGAAATATGCTTCTTTAAACAAAAGTTATATTTACACATTGGAAAAAGTGATTTTATTTGCATCTTTAACTACTGGAGAAAAAACTGAAAATGTCTACGAGAGGATGAAAAGCAGCCAAGCTGTGGCTGGTTGTCAGAAGTCAGGATGGGCTTCCCTGGAGAGCAGGAATGATGTGATACCTACGAACAGTCAGCCACTCTCCGCGCATCGAGGGTCCTAGGCTTGTCGCTGAGAACAGCTACTTAATGGTATTTAAAGAACACCAGATGAGTGGTGGGAATACAGTTCAGTGGAATAAGTGTTTACCTGACAAGTGCAACGTCCTGAGTTCAATCCCCGGTACCACCAAACCCTAAAAATAAAAATAAAGAGCATTAGGTACACTTTCCAATATTCCTGTTCATGGGTTGACCAATCTTCATTACTTTCCTTTTCCTATTCAGGATTTACCATAGCAGAGATATCTATCTGCGTGACTTGAATTGATTGAAGCAACTAACTAGTGAGAATATGCACAGTTTTTGTTTGTTAATACTTTTCCTTTCCTAGAAATGGGAAAAATAAATGTTTACATCCATCAAAATCTATTTCCTTGAGATTATATTTATGTAATGCATGTAAACACTTTTAAAAATCTTTAATATACAGAAAGCCTGCCAGAAAAATATGCTTCAAAAAAGAGAAGTCATCATTTTGCTTTATTTTCGCTATTCCTCATTCTTGACAACATCTTCGCTTTCTTCCACTGTTAGTCTTCAGAGCTTCTTTTCTCAAGTTCACTGAACTGACCAGAAGAAAAAAAGTTGTTGCTTAAATAAAAATGTGATGTAACTGCTCATTGGGATGGAAATAAAATTTGTTAGTATGAAATTATTAAGCAAACCGACTTGATAATTAGCAATACCATATTTGAGGACTAAGAAGAATAAATTCCTTTCATATGTATTTTAGTATAATGTTTTAATATATAAGAAAATGAAGACCAACCATAAACGAAAACAAAAGGCTGAAGAAGGTCATATGCAGCATTTGAAACATTATGTTTTAGAATGCTATCATCTAATTTTTCTCTATTGATAAAGAACACATAATGTATACAATTATCCATTTTAAAATTGAATAACCTTCGAATATACCAAAGGAATTGATCCATATTTTGTATATAATTATATTTGAATGCATCACACTGTACTATAATTTTGTAGACATAGGCTACGCATGTGTGGCTTGTAGAGGTCTACCCAAAATTTTTCTTAATAACTACTGGATTTCCTAGCTCTATCAGATGACAGTCACTTTGCTTTGATTATCTGAATTGGAAATAAATGTTACCTAAATGAAGAAATTACACATCTGACCTCAGTTGATTATTGAAAGAAAAAGTTATCATGTAACTCCAAGAAAAGTTACTTCTATTTCCAAACTGGAGTTTCTGTGAACTGAGTCCCATTTTCCAGTTTTATCATTTTCCTTCTTTCTCTCACTGTCATTATTACTTTTCCGCTGGCACACTGACGAGTTCTTGACATCACTTCGACTTTGCTTCACCTCCTCAGCTCTGCCGTTGCTTCTAGGCGTCTTTCAAATTCCCTTGCTCCTCCAGCTACTTCATGACACCAGTTAATCCGGGTCCTTACTGCTTCACACCGCCATTATTACAATGGCCTCGTAACTGATCTCTCTGATAATCTTCTCTCCCTTCTGATCCATCCTGCATACATTTGACAGACTAAGTTTGGAAGGAGCCAATTTTATTATTTTTCTTCTTTGTTCAAATATTGTAAAAGGTTTCTTCATACGTCCCATATTAAATCCAAACTTTTCTGCCTGCCTTTCGAGGTGCTTTTTTATCTGCCTCTACCTCCCCTTGCAAATTTATTTTATAGTATTAGCCCAGAAACCTGTCAAAAATGTCTTCTCTTTGGCTCTTCTTCTCCGGTGATGAGTCCATAAATTTGCTCTGCTTCCCTACTTACCAACTAAAGCAAACAAAAAGTTTCTCTTTGCCTTCTTCATTTTCTAAACTGGTCACTTTTGAAGCCCAATACCTATTCCTACATTCTAGAAATCATTAGTCTACATCAATCCATTATCCCTTAATTTCAAGTGCATATTTCAGTTTCAATAAATTTGGTATCTAATGCACTAATAATGACTTTTGATTTTTAAAATTGTTCTTTGGCCCAAGCACTGTGGTTCACGTCTTATATTTACAGTCTCATCTAATCACTTCAATTTAAGAGATAGAAGCTTTTAGTGTTAACAGTTTTATGACCCAAGCCTTAAACAAAATAAAAAACAAAGAATGACTCCAAGAATAGTACATTTCAATTATAAGAAATATTTTGCTGTGCCTAAATCAATATTGCCAAATATAGCAAATAAAAATATAGAATGTACAGAGAAATGTTAATGTTAGCTATTAAAAAAGGAATTTCGTAAAGTGGTCTATGAAACAGTTGAAACATAGATATACTGAAATATCATTCATTATTTATCTAAAATACAAAATTAACTGGCTTCTTGTATTTTTTTTTGTCTACGCTACCATGATTCTTAACGGATCTCAAGAACCTCTCAAGCAAAATTTCTTTTCCATACAATACTAAGAAAACAGTAAGTTTTCTTTCCCCCTTGCTCATTTTATCTCTCTAGCTAAAATTAAAGTAGTTTTTGTTTCAAGATTCCTCAATATTTCAAACATAAAAATTTTAGAAATAAAATATTAAAAGGGAAAAAATAAGGAATATTCCAAACAAGATCAAAATCTGTACGACTGACAATAATTTAAACGCACATGAGTGAGTGAGACAGAAACCATAGTCCTACCAGTCATCTTCAAGAGCAGGATGAGAAGGCCAGGCCACTGGATCGTGCAGGCAGCGAGGATAAAGTGACAGGTTCTGGGAAAGGGTGAGTATTTCAAACTGGAGGCTAAGGGGAGGACCTCCTGCCGATGTGAATGAGTGGCAGGTGTGGGGCTGTTCTGAAGAAACAGCTCGTACTTCATCGATTTCTCAGGAGGTGAGAGCTCACTTCTACCTTTGGGACCCTCATCTAAAAATGCAGAAGAATAACACAAACCTCACCACCTCCCTCTGAGAACCAAGTGATACACGCCCTATACATCATGGAATCAACAATATCAGAACATTACTGTGTAGCACTTATAATCAGTCCACGACGCTGTGCCTAACTTTATCAACATGAGAAAATTTCAGTGAGGTGGAAAGGCCATTATTTCTATTTATAAAAGTGGAACATGAAGATTAGATGAACGTATCCCAGGCCACACAGCTGTACTAAGTACATGTTGGGAACAAATTTTGAATCCAAGTCTAAGGGGTCTCCGCCATATACACTGAGAACAATGATGTCACTTATTGCAAGTAGGAAACAAACAGCATACAGAAGGGATTAAACTTAGATAGTAGGCAGATACTTGCAATGAAAAAAATGAGCAACATTATAGAAACCTGCTATTTGATATTTTCAGAACTATACAGCAATTACAGAAAGCAGAATTAATTAATTGTAAAATATGTTCATGACATCAATTTTTTTATTTTATGAAAAAATAAAGTTTCATACTAACAATAGTTGTTACATTTTATATTATCTTCGAAGATAAGTAGAGTACAAGACACGAACTAAAAAGATTTTTAGCAAGAAAAAATCAGACACTTTTTACTCAGTGTTATGGTTGATACATTGTGTCAACTTGGGGAGTCTAGAGGTTTAACTAAGCAACTCAGCAGCTGTAAATCTTGGAGTGAAAAGGACACGCCCTTACCCTTGTGGGATGTTGTTTATTATGTTAATTTGGGAAGTTTAGAAGGTTAACTATGTGACTCAGAAGGAAGCCAGGGTGCTTATTTATATTCATCCTGAACCTGTGCAAGAGGAAGGCACGCACAGGATGCGGGTGTAGAGGACCATCCCCGCCTCCCCAGAGCTGGTAACTGTATAAGAAGGAACTGAGGACGGCCGGCGGCTGGTCCTTCGGAGGAGCTCCAGTCTTCGCCTTCAGCTTGGTCTTCTCTTGCTTCCGGTGCGGACTCTTCGGCTTCCGCCTGGGCCCCTTCAGCCTTCTGGTGTTGGGTCTCCGGCCTTCATCGTAGATTCATCAGCATTTCGTCACAGACCCAACAGCCCTTGATACGGACTTGCACGGACACTGCGGTGAGCTCCAGGCCCCAGGCCTGGGCTCTTCAATCTCCAGTGTGCAGACAACTCTCTACACACTTCCTCATCTAACTCTATAGCTGACCATTATAAGTCAAATAGGTAATTTGCTGTACATTTCTATATCTTGTGTTAAATCTGTTTCTCTAGTAAACCCTGACTGATACACTCAGTATTTTATTTCAGAAAGGAGGCACAAGGAGGTATTAAATAAATGCATCTTGATTGATTTAACAATGGTGAGTCTATTACTTTCCAGGAAAACATGCCTATGCTGGTGCATAAAAAACCAGAAATAAGACAGGAAGGTCTCTGTTGATAGCATTTAGGCATTTGCTTCCCACTCTAATATCTGTAGAAATCATCAGATTCCTACAATTCAGATACAAAATATGCAGGGGTAGGCAAATGACTGTAGCAAATAACCCAGAAGCCTCAGGGCCTGTTCAATATGATCAAAATGCTTTCATTTGGATTATACTGCAGGAATGGGTCAGCTCTACTTGTTTCTGTGGCCCTGAGCTCCTGATACGGTACCAACACACCCTCCCACAGTCTCGGTTTTTTCTGAGGACTTTTCTGCATGTTGTTTGGACAGAGGCTTCATGGAGGGCAGTACAGGAAACTGTGGAGGCTAAGCCAGCACGACCAGTGACGGAGGCCACTCCTGCGCAGCCTTCCCCACAAAGCTGTGTTCCGTGGCCCACTGCAGAGAAGGCTGGGGAGTGTAGTCATTCTGAGAGCCCGCACAGGACAGAAAATGCATTTAATAAAAGGATGTTATTTTTTGCACCCAAGGGCTGTAGATGAACTGTGAGTTAGCTAAGAAAATATCCAAGCTTAGCAACAATCAAAATTTAAGTAGAGTGTACAGTAGTCATCAATAGGTCGTGCTTCCAATTCTCATTTCGCTTATTAAAAGTGGTAACTCATTTTCCTGCCAAGACCATAGAGGGATCTTATACTGTGCTTCATTTCAGAAGGCCTCATTGCAGCCTGTTCTTAGATCTTTAACAGATTCTCAGGTGTAATGACTTACACTATGGGCTTCAGATGTAAACAACTCATTATGTAACTAACAATGGTGATATTTTATACTTGTGTGTTTTAAAACAAATTGTCCCACACATTATATCTTTATATCTGTGAACATAAACCATTTGTAATTATGATATTGAATCTTATCTGATGCAAATTTTGATTACTGATCATCATCCAGTTTGTAAATCAGAGAAAAGAAAATCAAATCTGCCTTCCTTATCTTTACCTCCTCTCTTCAATACTCCCTTATTTCTCTAAATCCACAGTGAGCACCATTTCTCCTATAAAAGTAGGCTAATTCATTCCAAACTTGAGTCTGCCCACATCTAATAGCTACTTTCAATCCACCCACTTGTGTTCTTGGGTGTGCACGTGCCCATGTCTTTGAAGGGTAGTTGTACCAAGTCTCTGATGACATAAACCCTCTTAGCAGCTACACAGTGAGACTAAGAAGTCATCTCTTGCTCCTAATGAATCTCAAAAGCAGTTCAATTGAATATTGCACTTATCTGTATGTTTTTGCAGTCCGTATTTGCAAATTAATATGCTCATTAACATTTCAGCCTAATATTATCACTTAAAGTGCTTAGAGATCATTTACACAGATCAGCAAATCTTTCACTTGCTCCCCATGCACATTAGCAGCAAGGCTGAGCTGTACTACCCTATCTCCTTTCAGATCTCACACTGCTGAGAACAGACTGCATAGTTTATTTAGGTACCATGTACTGCTCATTTTTCTGGTTTTTCTTAATGATTTCTTTATTTAAAATAGTCCCAAGATGGAAGCTACCAACGTGTAATACAACAACCATTGTTGATCCCCTGACACCTTATCTGTAGTTTGGTTTTTGTACTGTGCTTGTGCTACTCTGTGTATGTTTGTTAGTGTTTTCGTTCTTTTACTTTTAAAATTACAAAAAAAAAAAAATAGTCCCAAGATGGAAGGATGAAGTGCAGTTTACTGATCTTCAGGAAAGTCCAGCGGTGTGCCTTGTGGAGGGAATCTGTGTTAGACAAGCTTTGTTCAGGCATAAACTACTGTGTTCTTGATCTGAAGTTGAATGTTGAAACATCAGCAATGTATTTAAAGGAACTGTCATTAATTATTAGCTGTGTATTGATTACTTGATGAAAATGCTGTATCCAGAGGCTGTAGGAACCTAATGCTGTATTTCCCCTAGAACAGTGATTCAGGTTTGCTCACTCAGTGTTCTGCTAGCTCTACAGAACATAACTGTCATGAATAGTAGAATCAATGAGGTAGTCAATGAATTCATCAAGCACAATGCACATAACTCCTAACACCTTTAGGCAAGAGTACAAATCTTTTTATTTCACTGTATGCTTGTCTTTTCAAGTAGTAGAAAAATACCCAAAGATTAGAAATTTAAGGTTTTCTTATGTAAAGGGACACCTTTTGATCTACTTAACATGCATAAACAAAGCCCTCAGTAAGATGTTCAATAATCCAGATGATATCTGGTTTTTAAAAGAAAGATTAAGGTCAACAACATTTAATAGAGTAAGTATGTTCCTAGACATATAAAGCTAAGGTTGTATTCATTTCTTCTCTCCAATTAAAATTATATAGTCAGGAAGCTATAGATTCTGTCCATCTCTGCTTGCAGGTCAGCCTATCCTTTTCTAAGGTTAATACAAACAAACGAGAGGGACTGGAAAGAAAAGGAATTTGGGCTAAGTACGACATTAGTGATCTGGAGGACAAACTAAGTTTTCTCTTTCTTCTAGAGCTCAGGCCTCCTTGTGCCCAGCATCTGACCAACTCAGAGACAGTACATTACTTTCCATGTCTTCCATATTTATACTGTAGAAGAATTTTAGTCTCAGTTTAAAATAGGCCAAATCAAGAAACAGAAGAAGGTCATATGTAATTGCATGTAGAAAATCAAATATATTTTCTCCTAAACTTTTTCAGACCAATTGCTCACATCAACATAATAGTAAGACTTCCTTTGTCCCATGTATTTCACAAAAATACAAAGTAATATTCATGTAAATGGGGCATTTTCTTAAGTGCTTCTGTTATTCCAGTTTCCCTCCTCCCTGTTCTCCTTGAACTTTCTTGTTTCTTTTCATTTACGATAATTGGAAATTTGTAATTAACAGAAGAGTAATTTACGGAGACCATATAATACTGACTACTTATTAACTTATCTTCTTTTTATATCCAGCAATCAAGATTACTTTTAATAGTTGCATAGATTTCCACTTGATGAAATGCTATTATTTAATGAATTTTAGGATACTTATTTTGCATCATTATATAATCTGTTACAATCATATTTGTGCATACATTTTACCATATTTAAAGTTACTACTTGGCTAACTAAATTTTATGAACATATAGAATGTTGGTACCAGGCAAAATTCAAGAAGGGCATTTTATTACCATAGTCTCTAAAATATTATGATGGTTTTATTTTCCTAAACCTTTTCAAACTCGTCACTTAAATATTCTTTTCAGATATGATCAAACAGAAGAATAAATCCCAAAGAAATAAAAAAGAACATAAAACTTTACTTCTGACTTTTTAAAATTGATCATTTTCACATGAATCTTTTAGCTCCTCTTTTTAAGGTGCTTCCCATTTTCTAGTTTCTTGTGAAGCACTTTTATTTGCAGATATTTATCCATTATTGTCATATAGATGCGTATTAGTGATTGTTTATGACATATAACTAAAATAAAATATAATGCAAAGTAGCTAAGTAACCCAAGAATGTATTAGCCCATGAAATGGAGAAGTCCCAAGTGACTCTCAAGTGTCTGTACCGGTCATCAAATGTCACAGCTCAGACGTGTTTAACCATCTCTTGTCATCACTCACAACCTCTCACATTCTCTTGCAGTGTGGTCCTGACATTTTGTGGAGCCAGTAGCCTGTATTTCCACCATACCATCTTATTGTCAGAGACGAATCTCATTGTTTCCCCAGTTAGCTCCAGAATTACTTGTTTGGGGATCACTCCCCTTGCCAGATCTGCCTGTCTTTGGAGTTGAGCGGGAGTATGACCTTTGCACATGATGAGATACTATGGCTGGCAAAAAAAATGTTCACATGGAGATGCTCTGCTCTAGCTTAGTTTTTCATTTACAGTCCTTTTTTTATATTTTAAAGAGAAAAAGTAAAAATAACAATAAGACAGAGTTTCAAAACAGGTTAGTCAGAGAGTTACAATAATTAATACCTTGCATGTTTCTGTCTTCATAGTAGTTAAAGTACAAGATATAGGAATGATATCTTGTTTAACAAATATGGACACAAAGCTTTCTTTCCAATGAACTAAGATGAGCTAACTGTATGACTATGTTAACTATCTTGTATATAAATATTTTTGTCTTTTTCCCTTTCTTCCTTTCCCTTTTCCCATCAGTTTGTCTTTCATATTTTTAAGAACTTTTATTTATTCAAACTTAGTAGTCTTACTTTACTTTAAAATTGATGCCTTTTGTGTCATACTGAATATATACTTTTGTCTTTAAGAGTAAGACAATATTTTTCCTCAGCTTTCCTCTATTTTGTTTCTAACTCCTAGATTTACAAGGAAATTCATTTTTATGTTAGTGATATGGTATTTTTCCAGTGTCCTCAAAAATCATTCATTCAACTCTAAATCCTTCCCACTTATTATACATTAAATTCTTATGGATATTTTGACTCTAGGGGCTAGCTTCTTCCTTTGTTGATTATTGATGCACCATAATATTTTGTGTAGAATTTTCTTTTTTTTTTCTGTTTTTAGTCATGGAATATAATTAAGTTTTACAAAGTAAAATTCACCTTTTTGTGTAATAATTCTGTGAGATTTAGATATGCATGGACCCTGGTGACTGCTACTGTGTATGAGATATACAATAATTCCAACATCCAGCAGGGTTTCCTCGCATTCTCTCTGTCCGTGTTTAACTTGCACTCTCTAGGGACAGTGTGGCCCTTCCTTCCTTGGGCTCATTTGCTGTTCATATTTTTTCTTTGATGAGTTCATTCAAAGACTCTTTTGAGTAACAACCCATTTCCTAACCATTCTATTTTTTAAAATTTGTTATTGTTAGTTTGAAAGTTCAAAACTTATTCAAGATACAAATCTTTGATATATGATTTGAAAATATTTTCTCCCAGTCTGTGGCTTATCTTTTTATTTTCTTGACAATATCCTTGGAAGAGCGTAAGCGTTTAATATAGATTTATCACCTTCTTACTTATTTTTAAGACTTTTGGCATAATATCTCAGGATATTTTGCCTCATAGAAGGCCACAAAGATTTTTTCTTTCATTTTATTTTTCTTTTAAAGTATGAACTTCTATTTTGATGCACTGTGAGTTAAATCTTGGATAGGGTAAGAGGTGTAGTTTGAGGTTCACTTTTTCAGTGTGGATGCCCTTTTCTCCAAAACCAATTTTGAAAGACTTTTCCCATGGAACTGTCTTTGAAATCCATGTGGTTGAATTCCTGCTCTTGTTACTCATGCGCACAAATCTATAGGCAATTCTATGCTGTGAACTAGTCCAACTAATACTTGAAATTATTTTCGAAATCATCATGTCCTTCAAAAGTATATTTAAAAGTTTCACATATTATATATATACATACATATATATATGTATATATGTGTGTGTGTGTGTGTGTGTGTATACACACACACACACACACAAGCTAGCTAAGTTAATTGTACTACTAATTTCTATTAGTTCATTGAAAGGAACAGTTAGTGCTTATATTGTTTAGTGAATTTTGCATGCCTGTACCTGGTAATCTGAGCAACCACTTTGAAGATAATACTATGCAATATAATAACCATTGTTAATTTGTTATTACCTTATTTCAAAATTCTGTGTTGTTTTTATTGCTTTTCCTTTTTTCATCTCTTTATGAAACTTTGGAGCTAAAGAAATTGAAAAAATTTATTCTTGTGGGAAACAAATATTCCAATTGGTTTATTAACTTTGGTTTAACAAAATGTAATGAGTTTTCTGAACAGACTATCACAACATATTTATTGTCAATAATTTTATATTCATGTTACTATGAGTACATATCTTTTTATTATTATGTCCAAGTGTTCTGCTGTACAGTGAATTGCAGCCTTGTATATATGCTTTTACTTTAGCTACTTTTCAAAATTTAAGTTTACCAGAATGTGTTTGATTTATTTCCTGGGATAATCCCTATTGTTTACCATATCATACACCACTAAAAATGATTTGTCTCTGCTTCATGATTTATAATTGCTCTGTATTCTGATTGTAGTAATTAAATTTTCTTTTCTTTTTCCTTTTCTTGGTACTGGGAATCAAACCCCATAGCTTGTACTTGCCACGCAGGTGCTGTGCCCCTGAGCTATATCCCTGGCCCTAAAATTTCTACATCAGACATCATCATCTCAGCTTGATTTCAGGTGAGGATGTCCAATTTCATTTTAAAGTTTACTTCACTGTTACATTCACATAGGTAGCCTTTACCATTTTAAGGAATTATCTACTATTTATGACTCAATAATGGTATATTTTCTTCTCTGTATTCAAGAATCAGAGTGTGTCTCACCCAAGGCCTGGCGCTTGCTGATATGCTACCTTCAGCAGTGTTCTGCAACTGCACTTCATATTGCACATGTTACGTGCTTGTTGTAGAACGCATGAATAGTTTAAAAATCCTTCCAGGGGAAAGTATTTTATATTACAAACCACAAGGTAATTATACATTAAAGAATGTCTATAATCACTCTTGCAAAAGAAATATTTTAATACTTTTATTGTTTTACTTTGTTCCATGTTATTTTATAGCTATTTGACATATTTTTATGATATTAGCACAAAATTCCATGACTTAGAAGAAATCTGTCATATATACAGCATGCTTTATTAAAACACAAGCAGCTGTAAATTATGTGAGTCTTTGTTCATATCTTCTGTCCCACAGCCCAAATCCACAGACTCTGGGCGCTACCTCTCTGAAGCACTTCAAGATTTGAGAACTTCAACTTAGCCACTGACTCTGGTGTCTGACCTTTGT
The DNA here is from genome assembly GCA_004027595.1 of Dinomys branickii. Classification (NCBI taxonomy): domain Eukaryota; kingdom Metazoa; phylum Chordata; class Mammalia; order Rodentia; family Dinomyidae; genus Dinomys; species Dinomys branickii. The sequence continues at coordinate 165,145 of PVLD010002237.1, forward strand.
ATTTCTCGTTCTTTTCTTGCAGTCTTTTTCTCTGTCACTCTCCAGTATGATTATTCATGTGTGATGGCTTAACCAGTGCGCTGTACTGCCTCTCCTTCTCACAGTGCTGATAGCCTACCAGCACTGTCACATTAACCTGGAAAGTACGTTATCCAGAACCAATTAAAGTTTACTAAACTACTATCAAGAGGGTTTCTACTAGTCAACTAAATTGCCAACAGTTGTTGAGAACCGACATTGAAGACATGAAATATCAGTGAAGAGAGGCCTAGAGCAGGTGCTCAAACTACACCCTGAGAGTTGCTGAGGGTGCACCGCGCCCACAGAGCACTCTTGTGGCCAGTTTCGCAAATATCAATATCAGTTTTCAAAATCTATATTCAGGGATTATTCTGACCATTTAATTTCCTGAAGTAATCCCCACAACTTCATAGACTGAGTTAAATCCTATTAAAAACCCTCACTTTACAAATAAAGTAAATGGGACACTCACAGTAAAATAATTTGTTCAAGGCTGTATAACCAGTCAGTACAGGTCCTTTAGGAGCCAAATTGCTTCAGTGCAGAGGTTGAGTGTAGCTCTCAGGACAGCGGTCTTCTTGTGAGTCAAAGATTCTAAGTCTTCCCTTGTCGAGTTGGAACCCCTGAAGAACTGGACTAATGAATTCTATGTAATCATGTGCAGCATCAATGGAAGGCCTCCTTGGTTCTTAGGGCTCAAATATTGTAGCCTCCATCTTCAAAACTACAGCTCAGATTTAACTATTGAGAAAGCAAGCATCTTTAATGTAACATAAGAATTATCAAATTCCCATAAGCAAAAAAAGAAAGATGTTTCTGAAAATAATATTGAAAAAACCAGCATTAAGTATTTAGAGATGATGGCGAGTTGCCCAAGTAACCTAGATCACAACATTTGTTCTCAAATCAAGCATCAAAAATGTGAGTCAACTATTAAAGAATTAATGTGCTTGTTTCTTTTTGTGAGAAACGGGCTCTCAAAAAGTGATCAATTTGTCAAAATCCAACTCAACAACCAAAACTGTAACAGCATCGTAGGCTGTAAGGGGGAAAAAATGGTGGTAGTAAAGGCCACATGTTTAGCACATCTGAAATACACAGTGTATACCACAGGAATCTATCCAAAGACTGCGTTTACTTGTTTGCTTATGTTTAGTGGTGAAGATCAAACCAGGCCTACACGCATGCTGGGACAATGGTCTTCCACTGTTTGCAGATCTACACCCCAAACCATAATTATGTTTAGAACTATTATCTTTGCAATATATTGGCAAGTTTGAATTTGATCAATTAGTTCTTAAATTTCAAAGCACCATATAATCTAGATAGGGTAACATTTGAGTTCCCTTCTCAATTTCAGAATAAAATCCTTATTTTCATGTCTATACTTCCTTTTAAAAGAAGAAGAATACAAGACGCTTCAAGTCTCAGAAAATGATAGCAGTAAACTGAAAACCTACAGTTCTTTCTAAATTCAAAACACATCAGAAACATATTTGAGATTCCCAGCTCTCATCTATAGCATCTTGTCCACCCTATCATCTGGTGCTCGTGGGAAATGATAGTGCTGCCGTTCACACGCATGCACATCTCCTTCTGTGAGCAGAGACACTAACAAGTGACTGTCGTGCGGCGTGTGGAATGTGTCTCAAAGCTTACTTCCTCCGAATTTTGTTTCTCCACAAACAGTTATACAGCTTTCACTTACTTATTTTACAGAGCTCTTGTGAGTTTCAAGTGAAATAGCATGTTAAAAATGTTTTTAATGATGCAAAGCTATTACTAATTGTGTGTACTGTTATTAAAATTGTTAGAACAGGTACATTTGAGGTTTAATACTATTTCAAGAATTAGCTGTAGTCATAAATGCTTTTCTTGTTAAGTATATTTTCCTTGGATATATATGTTTTTGTTTTTCAAAAGATGTTTAAGTATTGCTTTAACTTTTTGTGTGGTGCACCAGACTGAAGGCACATTTTACTATCTGTAATCTGCAAATAGGAAGAGACATGAAGTAGGAAGCCTTTGGTAAGCTAATGAAACATTTAGCAAGTCTGTGGGTTTTGGATTCCAAATCAGTACATTAGGGCTTTGATTCATTTATCTTTAGCTCATGCATACTTCATGCAAACGTTTTGGTTACGACATTTCTAGTGAGTCAAGTATATGCTCCATTAAAATCTCCTATGTGACCGTAGGGCCTTATCTGACTTTTTAACTTAACTCAGTGACATTATATTCTCATTTCCTGTAAATTTTTAGAATATTTTCATATTATTACTTCAGGAAATGATTTCTCAGAAGCTACTGCTGGCAATTTTCAGTACAATGAAGACTTGTATACACTTATTTGTCTATTTAAATTACCTCACTAGCATATAGGTAATTTGAAGATTTATGCTACTTTTTATTCAACATTAAATACAAAAAATATATGCACAAAATTAATATCAATAAGTAGCACAAAGAAAATGGATCATCACTATTAAAATTTCCTGCTAATCTATATATTTCCAGATATTTTCCATATGTATATCTTATGTAATTTATAGCATGTTTTCTTAATCAAAAATATGCTATTAACATTTCCTAAAAGTGTTTAATATCTTCTATCAAGATAAGTTTTATTAAACAGTAGTGTTTAAACATGGTAATGAAACACAGATTTCTCAACTGTTTATTGAAGGGTCTTCAGGTTATTTCTTATTTTATATATGAATGAATGAAACAGTAACTGCATCTATGATTATGTATTTTCCCTAATTTTTATTATTTCCTTAGACTAGGTCTTTGAAAATTAAGCTGCAAAATTATTATGCTTTCAAAGCTGGGAATATAGTTCAGTATCACAAGTGCCTGCCTGGCAAGTGGAAGTTCCTGAATTCAATTCCTGGTACCAAAAAAAAAAAAAAAAGAATTTTCATGGTTTCAGATATATATATTGCCAAATAGATTCACAGAATGGTTTTACAAATTCTTTTATGATTCCTACAATCTTAACCCAGGACAATCATGAATGTAGTCATTTTTAAGTTAAATATTTACCCAGATCACTAAATAATGCATGGTATCTTTTTTGAAAATTCTATGACTCTCTATATATTTTAAATATATTTGTTGAACATTTTAAATCATCTACATAGTGTTTACATTTATTTTTTTCATATTTAAATTTTCATTTTTCTCTTGATTTTAAGTTTATAATATTAAATTTATCTATGCTTGGATTTTTAAATCTACTTTTAAATTTATAATTATTTCATACATTAATATATTTGATATAGTTTTATTTTCCTTTTTCATGTAAAATATATTTATTCTGTGTATAATCAAATTTATTTTAAATCTATGATTTTTTCCTTTTTATATCACTTCTCAGCATTAAATTACATATATTTACATATATGTGCATATTTTATGCCATTGCCTAGGTGACCAAAATTAATATATTGAGAATGTTTTCGATTTATGATCTTCAAAATGTAATGATACTGCTGTAATTTTCACAAAAATGTCTTGTAAGATGACTTAATCTTTCCACTTATTTGAACTGCAGACTTTTAATTCTTATATTTACCTAAATCTATTTATGACATTTCTTTTTTGATACATTTGATCTGCATTTATGTCATCACCAAAGAATTTTAAATAAATAGCTTATCTTATTGTTGTGAAGAAAAACTGCTGTTCCAAAATCAACGTGTTGAATGCATCTATTACTTGATTCTCATTTAATTTTGGTTTTGTTTCTAAACTCTACATTGGGAGACAAATGTGACCACAGCCATCATGTCCTTGTGAACCCAACCATGACCATCTTTTCTAAAATCATGGTGTAAATTAGTTCATGAACCGAGGTATCACTGTGGCTGAGAACTCTGCTATTTTTATGACTTATATACAGAATGAATGTAAACTCATTCCAAAATAAAAGTTGTATAGAAACTACTGTTTCATTGTTGCTACTGCTGCTTATACCCTTTTAATGAGTGTCTCAAACACACATTCACTGGGCTACAGGTGAAATTTTATGATGACGAAAGCTGCAAAGCCACCCACCTGAACTGTCTCAGGATTACTGTTCCCAGAAATCCAGATTCCATCAGTTGGAAGCAGATGATCCCTGGGTGACAGGTGTCTCTTTGGATCTATCCTTCTTTCCTTCCTTCTGCTCTTCCTTCCTCAGTAAGGAAAGTATCCAAGTATATGCATGTACTGGATCTGACAAAGGTAGGAAGAGTTTTGTCTCTACCTCTCACTCTACTGTGACTACTATAATGCACTACCATATTGGGTAATTTTTTTGGGAAATGTTATTTTCTCACAGTTCTAGAGGTTGGGCAGTCCATCTTCAGGGGACAGCATCCGGCATGAAGGCAAAAGAAGATAGTCAGCATGTCCTCATATGGCAGAATTGTGAAAATGAGCAGAGGCACTCCCATAAGCCCATTGTGAAAGGATATTAATCTCTTCACGAGGAATCTAACCCTCCCTCATGATCTAAACCTCCTGAAAGGTGCTGCTTTCTAACATGATCACAATGTAAATTAAGTCTCCAACACTTGAGTTCTGGAAGGACAAGATGTTAAAATAGTAGCACTCAGCATTACAAAGAACTATGTTGCCACAATCACATCTTGGATATGATAAGCTGAAATGGAGGTGCAGGCCATAGTCATGGTTGCTCAAAAGTAAATAATTCTCACAGCTCTGCAGAGGAAACATAGTCCACCCAGGGACATTGATCTAGACAAGACCCTCAAGTAAATTTTGCTTGTAGATCCTCATCACATCTTATTACCATCTAGTTGTAAAAAGAGCTACCTTTGGAGACAAATGTTCCACAACTACTTATAGACTAACTCTGTCACTTAGCAGCTATGTACCCTTTATGAGTTATCCAATGACTCCAAGCATCAGTTACTTCAATAAAATAGATTTGCTCTGCCACATCTTGTGGCTTTGTCGCACACTGCATCTTAAACTTGCCAAACTGCGTATGGACTTATTTGGATAAGTACTGAGGGGAGACAGTGGGGCAGCCGTTGTTATAGATGCTGGTTACTCCGGTTTCACTTTTATCTATTAGGTTGTTACTTATTCTAGTTTTCACTTATTTTGCCATTACCAGTTCCTAGCACCAACTAGGTCTACCAAGATCTGGCAGATATGCAACAAAAGAAATTTCCACCACAGCAGATGTAGTTTCATACTTTTTAACCTGCTGATTTTCCTCACCAGGGAAAGAACATCTCCAACTTTTTCTACTGCCAAAGAAGTCCTGATGTCTCAGAGAAGCTGTTTGCTTTTTGGCAGAGCACAAAGGATAAGAAACACAACTGCACAAACAGTGGAGGGTAAGCTGGGAACTCTGTATCTGCTGCTCCTGTAATCTATTCTCCATACATTTTTGCTATCAGGTAGCAAATGCTTGCATTCCATTGAGTTATCAAAGCAGAAAGAATTTGCATCTACCCTTGTGACTTTATCTACAAAGCAGGAATATTTGCCTGTAGTGATCTTCATATAAAATTACTGACGATAAGATAATGTGTGCCAGTCCCCTTAGAAATTTCAGATGAACGACCACAACATGGCAGGGAAATTTGAGACGCCCTCTGCGCTCGTGGGCTCAGAATTTGCTGCTTTCGATTTTTGTTATCACCGTAAGTTGCGCTCATATGATTGGCGCCCCTCTGGGAATGATTCAGAGTCGTTTGTTACGTTCTCTGAAATAGTAGAGTCATATAAAAGATGCTGGGCTGGGAACGCAGAATTTGTTAAGCCAATTAAAGGTTGTTGCAAATAACAAACCAAATCCTAATGCAGGTTTCTTTTCTAATATAATCTGAGCTAAATGAAGCGAAATGAAACCATTGGATTGTCCTTAGTCTGTTTTAGGAGGAAAATACACCAACAAATGTTTTCAGTTTGTCTAGTTTCAACTGTCTTTATGAATTTTATCTTCCAGGAAACCAATATAAACATTTTTATGTAATACTACTCTAAGTTGATATGAAATTTGATGTAGAATGATGGGAACATGAAAATAGACACATGATTAGAGCATATCTTTCAGGGCTGTTCTTCACATTGGTGTCATGAGGATGTGTGCTGCTAACACGCAGACACATGAAAAATATTCACACAGTGTTGACAGTTGCCCAAAGAAGCCTCTGATCTTCAGATTCCTTTGTGTCAGAAACCAAACATTATGTTTAACTGCATTGAAATCATATGCACAAAACATATTGACAAAGCATTTTTTTCAGATGTTTAGGTTCTTCTATCATGCAAAACATGTGGTTAGCAATTGTTCTTAAATACCATAGTAACTAGCACGTTAGAAGGCAGCCATAATGTGGGAATATAAAACTAACAGTGAAAAATGCATAATGGATGGTATTTTCAGTCTACCTAAAGGCTAGGTTATTGCCAAATACTATTCTTTTTTTTTTTTTTTAATTTTGGAAACTTAAAAGTACAAAAACATATTGACAAACAGACACCAATTATCATAGAATATAGTACAATCACAACTAATCTATAGACAAGGTGATATGGTCTCTAGAGTGGTTGTTGCTTTATCCATTCATATCTTCGAATTGTAGATGTATGGACCCATATACAGACATGCAAATTTAGTCAGACAGTTAAC